>VXBB01017090.1:116057-129729 GCA_013399915.1 Illadopsis cleaveri
ATTTCCTCCCAACAAAACTGTCACTGAAGCTGGTAACCGCATTTAGCAGGAGCGATTAGAGATGTGTCACAAATTTACAGCAAAATGCACAGCAAAACTGGGAACATTTTTCTTTTCATCAGCTCTGTGAGAAGAGAGGAGGGGGAAACATGTTTTCCTCTCCCTTTCTGCCTGACAGAATACTCGAAAATTTAAGATAGGGGAGTATGACTTCTGAATAATGTTTCTGATAAAGTATCAGCTACTTTTTTAATAGAGAAAATACATTCTGGATGGCAATCAGTGGCCATTGATTAATTAGCAGGGATGGGATATCTTGGCTTACCATAAAAAAACGCAGAAAAAAATTGCTCTTGGTTTTACAGCAGTTAATAAGGCAACATTTTTTTAAAGAAGGATAAAATACGTTTGTCCTATAATGGTCATATTTAAAATACTTATAAAACACACAGTGGTGTTTACATTTTGGTTCTGTACTTCTTGTGCCCACAAAAATGATATAAAAATATGAGCCTGCCCTCCCATGGGAGGGACTACACCACTTAGTGCTTCAACAAAATAAAGAACTTCAAGGTGTTTCTTTACAGATTTAATCACTATCCAGCAGTCTTTCTTATTTTCTAGTTTCTAATAGAATATAGAATTTCACTTTTTTAGGTTAAGATTAAAAAAAATATATTTTTCAATAGATGGTGTTTTTAGAGCACATGGGCTCTATCTACATATTACATATTTTAGATTAATATTCTTGGACACTGTTTTTAAACAGTGTTGAAAACAGGTAAAATTCATAGATTGCATACAAAATCCTGAACAGAGTTAATGAAACACTGATTGTCCCAAGCAGAGGTACATCCTATATTGGGTTGAGATTATCAGCAGCAGAATGGAAAAAGATTAGGGGTGAAAGTATGTAGTGGCCTCAATCTAATGTAAGTTAATATTAAAATTATGTCTGGAAGTCATTTAAATCCCCCAGTAAGGGTTAAGTAGGGGGAAAGAAACAGTATTTATGTGTTAAAGGAGGATATTGGCCTGTTGGGTGGAGGGAATGTAAAGGTGTTGGACAACTTTGGGAAAATGTAACGCACACCTCCATGATCTTAGATCGTTGTTAAATACCAGACCTTCCCTGGAGTTACAGAACTTTAGTTGTGCTCCAGGAAAGGCTTATCAAGAGAAAAGAAGTGTTAGGAGGAAGGGGGATTTGGGATGATGGATATCCCAGTTGATACTCTTGTCTGGAAGTGAATTGCTCGTTTTTATACTTGGATTTTTATTGAAAAATGTCTCCAGTATTACGGTGGTGTTTTAAGTTAAAATCAAGTCCTGAACATGCCACAGGATAAAGATGATTGTGTAACTTGTGACAGTAGAAACATGTAAATTCTGTTCTATAAATTGCCTTTTTTTTTTACATTTTGGGAGCAAACACTGAAGCACCGTGTCAGTGTTTTGGTTTAAACCTGGATTTTTGACTGTTTTCAGGGAATTAACTGTAACAGCAAGAATTGTATGTTTTTTTCTGTGAATCTGTAAGTGTTGATCATACTGTGTCACCAGGAGCTTTACGATGATAAATTTAAGTTTCCATTTGAATTGAGGTGTGTTTAATCACAGACACTACAGTTTCACCCATGCAGGTTTAAGTAGATAAAGAAAATGACACAAGTAAGGAGAGGTGACAAAAGGAAAGGAAAATAAAGGAAGAAGGAGTTTTGTGATGCACTGCATCACCATTTTGATGGCTTGGGGAAGGGAAAGGGGCTTTGGTTTTCTTCTTCATGGAGGAATTGAAGAGATCCTTACCCCAAAGGCCACACTAAAATGCCACATAAAGTTAACATGTCACGATCATCGTGTGCCCTCATCAATAATCTTCCAGCGGTGTTGGGGTGTGGGATTATTTTTGACTCTGTTTCCCATCCTGAAAACCAAGGTACTGTTCCTCATCTGTCTTGCAAGGATGTTGTATTTACCAGGGAATGCATGTAGAATGATTTCTGAAAGATGCTCTAGAGTGCAAAGAATTATGGCATTGTTTTTATTCATGACTTGAGCAGGGTTTTAGTTAGTTGCATGCCTTTGTATGCCGCGTGTTGGCTTTTTACAGCAACGCCTGTGTTCTCTGGGTACCTAAGCAGAGCTTTTCATTTTCAAGCTACATTATTCAAATGCTGGATTCGTACCAAATTCACCTCCTCCACACGTTTGAACTGCATTAATAATAATAATATGGTTGATTGCCGATGCTATATATTTGTTTTGCAGAGAGCTCGTTGAGAAGCTGGGCGTGTTAATAAGGTATGGTGTGTTTCTCCTGTGTTCTCAGCAAGGCTCCTGCCTGGAGCACGCAACTGGCACTGCCCATATTCTCTTTCCACCACCGCTCCTAGGCAGAGCATGCAGGCGTTTTTCAATTCACCAGATCATTCACAAGTTACCTCCAACCCAACCTTGTCATTGCAATTTGTCGCACTCGCAGCGGATGCTTTCATGTGCTGCATCTCGCCGGAGCCTCATCGCGCCAGGCCGGTGCCACGGGGTATGAGACAGCAACAAAGATCTCAAGCGTAGTTTAAAAGGTAGCACTTATAAAAGAGAAGGAAATAATGGCTGCAATCACTGCTAGATGTCCTGTTCCCACAGATCCTGCAGCCTTTCCTCACCCTCAGACCAAAGCTGAGTTGTAGGAACTCTCAGTAGGCCTCAGTAGTAGGCCTTACCCACTAGGCCCACCCTAAGCCTGATGTATCTGGCACCCTCAGTGTGGAGAAGCCCTGGTGTGGTGTTTCTGGAGGGAATACACTGGGCACAGTTTCATTGTGAAAAGTGCTGGAAAAGTGTCTCCCTAGTCACCTTTTGGCTGACTCTGTGGGAATTAGGATGGTGTTACGACTGGACCTGTGGCTGTGCAGAGCTCCCGGCTTTGCCAAAGGTTTCTGGGGTGTCCTTGGACAAACCATCAAAGGTTGCTTTATCTCTCTTTGGAAGCAGTGAAATTAGGCTGCTCCTTAAAGGAAAAAAAAAAAGATGAGAACAAAATAGGTCTGCTTTTCCTCTGTTCTTCATCTGGAAAATGCAAGTCATAATTTTCTCATAATCCTTTCCGGTTTGGTTTCTAGATACTGGAATTTGTGCCTTCACATGTTTTCATACAGTCCCTAACAAAATGGTTTCTTGGTCCCAGTGATGACCCTCAGGTCATAGGAACTTTATGGTAATTTCTGTTGAGAGATGCTGTTGCACTGTCAAGTGCCTTCCGTGGGCACTTAAGGACAGTCTGTGCACCACCTCCTTCCCTGGAGGCTCCAGTTGTTATTTCCTTCTATGGTGTTGGGTAAACTTTTGTTTTCTGTCAGCCCGGGTTAGTTCCAATAATTATTTCGTTACAAATACACCCATGTGAGTTTTGGCACAAAAAGTGTGCAAGCCTTTAGCATGGAAGGTTGCAATTCCAAGCCAAAGAATGGCTGCCTTGAGGTTCCCTCTTAAATTTCTCCTTTCAGTCACTTGGAACTGTTCTAAAGCTGCTTTCTTCAGATTGCAATAAATTCCTGTCTCAGGAGAAAGACAGGTTTTGAATCAATGCAGAACTACATGAGTGGAGAGGATTTTTTGGGAGCAAAATCTTTTGTAGAACTTGGAGGAGGGTGGTTGTCCTCAGGAAGAGCATTTCCAACCCCATCACGAGGGATGTGATGTTACAACAGATCAGTCAGTGCTGGGGAAAGTGCAGGAGGAGCCAATTCATCAGAAATGTGGCTGCTTAGCCAGTGGATCTGTCCTGCTTGCTGGTATTTTGTGATATTTAAAGCCAGCTGGCCATGGATATTGTGAGAAAGGATGTGTCCCTCTGCTCCCCTCCCTTCCATGCACACACTGGTGCTGGCAGAGCTTTTGGCAGAGCTCACCAGCTACCAGGAGAGGAGCAAATCCAGGTGTGCACAGCCTCAGTCCTGCTGGAGCACCATCAATCATGGAATTGGTCAAGTTAAGAAGGATCTCTAAGGATCCAACCATTCTCCCAACACTGACAAGGCCACCACTAATCAATGTCCCCTGGTGCCACATCCACAGGGCTTTTTGTGCCTGCTAGGGACAGGAACTCTACCACTGCCATGGGCAGCCTGACCATCCTTGCAATCAAGAGATTTTTCCAATATCCAATCTAAAGCTCCCCTGGCACAGTTTGAAGCCATTTCCTCTTGTCCTGTCCCTGTTCCCTGAGCAGAGCCTGAGCTTACCTGGCTGTCCCCTCCTGTCAGGGACTTTTGCAGAACCAGAAGGTCTCCCCTGAGCCTCCTTTTCTCCCTTTCCCAGTTCCCTCATGAAGTCTCCAGCCCCTTCCCAGCTCCCTTCCCTTCCCTGGACATGCTCCAGCCCCTCAAGGTCCTTCTTGTAGTGAGGGGTGCAGAGCTAAACACAGGATTTGAGTTGAAGCCTTGAAAATTCCATCATTAAGCTTCACCCCTGGAACTCCCAGCACAGGCACAGACTGCCCGCAGGTGATGGATCTTGGAAACATTGTGGTGTCTATTGAAGTTAACAAGAGTTTTGGGGTAGGTTTTTTTGGCGATCCCAGCGAAACGAGAGGTGTGGAAGTTCTGCTGTTCACTTTTTTTCCTTGCAAGAAGGTTTTTATGTCTCATTAAAAAGAGGAGGGGTGGTCCAGGACACCCTGGATTTGGGTGTGTCTGTGCTCTGCCTGAAGTGCAGTGAGAGTCTCCTTTGCTTCCCCACCCGCCTGGCATTTTTTGTGTGCGTTTCCCTCGCTGTGACCGAGTGTTGCTATAATAAGATTAGGCCTGGGCTTTTCATTGCTGCCTCTCAAGTTTCTGTGAACATGTTCTCAGATTGTAGGCATCTGCTCAAATACGCTTCCTGCAGACAGGCTCTGCTGCCCTCTCCCCTCCTGCAAAATGAAAGGATTGAAAAATGACAATGCTGCCTGAGTCCTCGTGTTTCCTGAGGAGATGCAGGATCTCATTGCAGATAATATTCAGAAGATGCTTTTTTTTTTAAGTGATTTGGTCGACAATGGACAGGAAGAAAAGGTTAAATAGTAATGAGAAACTCCACTAATTGCACTTTTGAGGAGTGGTGCTGTAAGTGATTATGCGCATGATTGAAAACCATAGTCGGCTCCACAAATACAGCCTTACCTACCTGTATATTTTCAATAAGGAATAATGTCTCCTATTTCTAAGAGAAACTAAAAAAAAACAACCCTCACCCTGCTGTTTTTAGCTATATACAAATGATAAAAGCAAAGACATCAAAGTGTGCAGCCTTTTGACTCCTGCTCAATTGGAATAAAAGTTTGGCGGCTGTTTTAAACATTTCGGGCTAACTAACAGTGACAGCACCTCAGCTCTGCAAATGGGATGATTTGGGATTGACTTTTGATCTGACTGACAGTTTCTTATACACTTCAGTGTTGGTTTATGGCGTACAAGTCTGCATTTGAATCCACATGTGACTAATTAGAAACTGTTTATGGGCTGCATGTATACATTCGCACAAGAGTAAAAGGGTTATTTTCAAACTGGAGCCACGTTATTAATGAAAGAGTTAATTTAACAAGGTGGTTGATGTGCTATTTTTATAGTTTCTACAACGAAGATGCGAAAAATAAAAACACAAAGTGTGTGTTCAGCATAAAGAGCGAATGTATAAAAATGTTAATGTCAGATATGGAAATTGTAGCAATGAAAATCTCTTCTGAAGATCATCTGTAATTGTTTGGCTGGTAGAGGAAAATCACAGGTTGAATTTTAGGCACGTTTTAGAGGACTTTTAGTTTATGGGTATTGTAGAAATTTCACTGTAGTTTCAGTTTTTGCCTTTCTGTATAAAACATGACAGAAGAATGCGCATTTGTGTTGATCTCTTCATGCAACTTCACAGAAAGGGCTCCTCACACCTCAAGTGGAATCCATGCCCCCAAATACACCTGGGGGGCTGGAAAAGTCTGCAAAGAGGAGTTCCAAGGGGAACACAAGCATAATAACATTTTCCTGATGAAATAATGCTCCCGTGTCACGGAAAACGAAACTGTCAGCACTCCTTTGTCGGCCTCTCCCAGGCTTAAGAAAGGGGTCCTTGACAGTTTCAGCATTGCCTTTAAATATCTTATTGAAATGTAGATTAAGACTGTACATCTTATAATAGTTGGAAAGCCTTTTCATTTTAAGTCTTGTAGAAAAGCAAGTATTAAATAAGTATTAACTTTAGCAGTTATATTTTAGCGTTTTTCCTCAGGTTGATCCCTGCTAGCCCTAATATTTAGATTTACTTAAAGAGGCAGTAGATTACCTGCCAGTACAGTAGTAGGGCATTGTACATTCCTCTGAGTCTCCATAAAGTAAGATTAACTGTATCTTTTATTAGTGCCATCATCTCTCCTGTATTTCACAAAGGTGTCCTGTGTGTGGGTGCTGCTTTAATCAATGATGCCTCAGTGTTCCTGGTTTAGCATTTTCAAATGTTTCTGCCATCAGTTTAATATTAACTTCTTTTAAATAAAATGCTGCTGAAATCTGTTCTATAAGTAGGGCTTTTCCAGACTCTACTCAGAACTCAGAAATCCTCATTATCCCGTTCTTATAATTTAGTGGTGTGAAACACAGTTGAGTGTAGATTGTATTTATTAGTCTGGACTCTGCTTGATATGTAGACTGTTTTTCCATTTTCTGTGTAGAACAATGGTATTTTAAATCAGTTTGTGGAGCTCAGTTTCTGGGTGTTAATTTTGGACTCTTGGACTTGCTGGAAAAAACTTCAGAAAGTCTGCTTCCGTAGGTACTGGTGTCTTGCTTTGCCTTAGAAAAAGATTTAAATTTTGTGCAATAATTAATCAATTGTGCACCTCGTGTTTGGAGATATAAATCTCCCCCAGAACCCTAAAACAATGACCAAAGTCACAGGAACTTTGACTTCAAGGTGGTGACCCGGATATGACAAGGCAGCCTTGTTATTATCTTTATTTCTTAGATAATTCTTATTTCTTTCATTCATATATAATTTACTCCATGTATATAATGAACTTGATTTTTTGCAAAGCTTGGCTATCAGAAGGATAAATTCCAGCTGCACAGACGTGATGCAGAGCTAATTGAAAGCCAATAAAAACAAAATTTATCCACTCTGACCTTTCAGAATGGGTCCCTGCCTTAAATGAGTGCAAGAAATACTGGGCTGGGATGGCACTTGGGCAGTTCATACTTGCTGAATACACACAAATAAATATTTGAGTGCACACAAGGAGGTATCACCCTCGGCTCACACGAGATGGGGACTGGGCAGCAGAAGGAAACGATTCATGAATGAAAAGAGAGATTGAGCAGTGCAGGAACTCGATTCAAAAGAATATTGAAACACTCCCTGGGAGTTCCTCAGTCCTGTGGTAGCAGTTCAGACCCCAGATGGCCAATTAATAAAATTCTGCAATTGTGTGGGAGATTCTGCTGGGTGTTTTCATGGCCTTTGAAAATACCAAGGTATTTAAATATTCCAGAAGTTCCTCGTTCTCTTTTTCTTCTGGATGCTTGTGTGGGCTTAAATATGAGCCCTACCCTTGAGCTGGGTATTTGGACTTTGATTCTGTGATTCTGTTGAGAGTAGAAGGGAGAAAACTTTTCCTGGGATTTTTAGTGGTCAAGTAAAAATTCCTCAAATATGCAAAGACCGGAAGGGATCTGTTTTCCTTTAATTGGTGGAATATCTGTCTCAGGACTTTGGGTGTGAGCAGTGTTGATGAAGAAGAAAACAAGGAAGTATCTTTATAGAGCAGTCTTGGAGATGTTTAATGCACACCAGACTTATCAACTGAGAGTTTTTGTGATCTTTTTCTCTCTTTTTTTCTCCCTGTGCCTCCTTTCTTCTACAGTACCATAGCCCTCCAAAACTGCTTGTGCAAAAATATTACAAACAAAATATTAATGTATTTTATTTCACAGGGGTTTGGTTGGTTTGGATGGGGAGCAAAAATACAACAACAAGATACTGTGTTTTGGCTGAATTTTCTCCTTCTGGGAAAAATAACCTACGGTGGGATATTTCACTGTTTTAAAGCTGTTCCACGAACTACTGGGTCTTCAGAGAACTTTGTCATAACCAAAGAGCACAATTTTGTGTAATTAATTTAAAATGATGGAAGAGGATAATCTGGCATGTCCTTAGTCATGTAACTGTGTTCAGCCCTCTGGTAGGGATTTGTAAACCAAAGAATAATGCAGTTTTTTGCACAGGAATGAGAGGAATGTTCAGCTCCATGGTTTGCAGGAATTCATGGTGGAGTTTTTTGGGTTTTTTTCCCCATTTTAGCCTTGAAATTCAAGTTAAACTTTTTATTTCAAATGGTGTAACACTGGAAGAGCACCAATAAAATCACTGTCATTCCTATGGGTTTGTATCCAGTGATATGAGGGAGGACTTTTGTCCTCCTGATCGTGCTTTGTTGTTCAAATCAAACTGAAACGTTGAAATGAAGTGCACACAGAAATGCAGCGTTCTAGTTGATGCTGAGCCAAAACCATGGAAAATAATTGAATTTCCCATAGTTTTGATAAAAAAACCATGAACAGTTCCAAGCTCGCTCAAGCTGAGTCCAGAGATTTCCGGCAGTGAGATGTGAGGAATTCTTGAAAAACTTCGGGAATTCAGCAAATTTGGGATGAATGTGGGCTGAGGGTTGTGTTTAATTACAGAATCTAAACCCAAGCAAATTTTGTTGTTTTTTTTCAGTTATGTAATGGAGTTTGACCCAGGTCCTCCACAGAGCTGCTCTTTTCGGATGGATCCTGATGAATCCTGCTGTGATTATTACATTTTATTACAAGTTCTGCACTGAACATGGCCAGAAATGCTTTGTGGCAGTTACTAAAATAGGAGGTTACTCAACATCATGATTAAGATGCCTATTTTAAGAAAGTCGTTTGATTTTCTGTTTGGTTAGACAGAGCTTTCCAGCACTTTATCTACCCTACCAAATTTTGGGGGTTTAGGTCTGTTTTTTTTTTTTTCTCAAAACAACGCAGTTGCTTTATTTAGTTTTTAAATTTTTGTTTCCTGCTGAGGCCAGTGGGGGTATTCAAGAAAACAAACTGTCCAATAATAATGATTGGAGGCAAGTAAGGATTTTTGGTAGTCCTTTAACATTTTGCTGTGTGCTCTTGTGCTCCCTCTACTGACTTTCCACCTGGGAATGACAGAGAACTACAGAGAATTTCCTGACACCATCACTAGGAAGAGTANACAGCAACTTACATGTGGGGATGGGAAATCTGTCCTTGGACCCTTGGTGGAACATTTCATAGTCAGAAAGCTGCAATTGTTGTGTATTTTTTCTGTTAGTTCATTAGTCATGGGAGTTAATTACCTGTGAGGTCACATGACACTCCTCTTTTCCTGGCAGGTTAGCTTGTTGTGACCTGTTGGGTGTTTTTTGTGGGAGGCACATGGGTTTGGTTTCACCTCCCTGACTTTTCCTGCCTGTACTTTAGCACGGATGTCATGTGGGATACCATGGTCATGGAATGGTTTGGGTTGGAAAGGACCACGAGGGTCACCTAATTCCAGCCCCAAATGAGTCAGCAGAGAGGGATTCTGCCTTCTGAGGTGCAAATAAAGTGAATTTTGGCCACAAGTACCTATCTAATGAGGATCTCCTGCATCCTGTGGTGGTGTGCTCCATCCCAATTCCCATGTCCCGCCATTTGGATGACACATAGATCATCTTGTTGGGCACCTGAATCAAGCCCTGCATTTCTTCCTTTGAATTAAACAAATTATTCCCCAGAGGCACCTTTTCATGTACATTGACTTTTGAGGGGTTTAGGAAGGACCAGTTAGACACAGATACCTTGTAAGGTAAAGAAAACATCACCAGTGTCTGTGAGATGAGCCAGTGAATTCTGTTGCAGAGTTTTGGCGTGGTTTTTTGCTGTTTTTTGATGTTTAGGTCTTTCTATTTTAGCTCTATCTGATGATTCATTTTCCTTGTTGCTTTAGGGGAATTCTGGCATCCTAGTTCCAGGTCGAAATATTTTTATTTCCAAATGAACCCAAAAACTCAAGTGATGAAAGCACGTATCTGTAAGACTGACAGTACCACAAGATGTGCAATTATTTGGGTTGTTGTCACACTGCATTAATATAAATATTAAAATATCCCTAATGTGGTTTTGGAATAAAATTTTAAAATACATGTATATATTGTGAATAGAAGTATATGAGGCTTCTGAATGACTTTGACATTAAATGGAGTTTTACTGGAGGATTTTAAAACCCTCAGGATACTCCTGGCAACTCCAAAACATTTTCTCTTCAAAGACTGAAGCTGGGTAATGCTAACGTCAGGTAGAAAAACTGTGAGACACTGAATCCCATCTGTCCTAAATCCTCCAGGTGGATTTTTCTCACGTGATCACGTCACAAATCTTTCTCTTCTCTTCTCTGTCCCTGCCACACTGGGACTGGAGGAAGGAGAAAGGACCACCCTGGGTGATTCTCTTCCTCCAGCCAGAGGTGAAAATTCACTGCAGATGCTGTGCTTGAGTCACGTGCAGCGACCAGCTTGAAGTGTGAACCTGTCACTTGCTGAACAATTTGTCATGCAAAAGTCATCCCAGATTGCTTCTCTCTTTTTGCCACTTCTCCCAAAAGCCCTTTGGTGGATTCCAGGACCCCAAGACTTACAAATGTATATACTGATATAATTTTGTCTCACACAGATGAAGCAAATTTTTCTTGCAACCAAAATACTAAAATTTTCAGAAGATTCATGTTTTACTGAAATATTTAATTTTTAGATTAAGATTGCATTGAGATTTATGAACCTAGTGCCTCATTTTGGCCTGAACTAGGGTGAGTTGTTAGCACCATAAGTATTTTTTCTGGGTTTTCTTGCTTTTTATGGGAAACACCAGTAGTAAGGAAACTTCAGATAGAAAGAAAAAATCTAAAAAAAAATGAAAAGGAGAAAGAATGGTCATTGAAATGCAAAACTAAACTGTTTGTGTTTCAAATAACTCATCTGGGATCCTATAAGTTATGCACCAGTATTTTATTGAAATAGTAACTAAGTAGGGAATACTTAAAGTAGTTTTTAGGTGGTTCAGGAGTTCTTTATTTTCATCCTTGACCCTCATTTTTATTTGCAGTATATTTCAGGTTTCTCTTCTTTGTTTACAGTTTGAAAATGGTGCTGATTTTCTTTTATAAGCTGCTGGCTACCATTGATTGTTGTTTGTTGCTACTTCAGGTGCAATTTTGTGTCTCTTCCCATGGATGACTGATCCACCTACAGGAAGAGCTGGGAGCTGGTTCATCCTTTAGCAGAATACTAAGCACAGGCTTGGGTTTAAGATTTATCTAATTAATAAAAAAATAATAAGAAAACTTCTGCCCAGGGCCCAGAGTTCTCCAGCATTGTTTGTCTTTGCTGCTTTTCTTTGTCCTCTCTCAGTGGGGGTGTAGAGAGGTATAAAAAGAAAGGGTAACAAAAATATGTTGGTTGAGATTTGGGTGCACTTTCAAGAATAGGTTGAAATGGATTTCTCTCCATGTTAGATGCTGCAGATGAGATTTTCCTCCGCGGTGCACTTGGCTTTATATGAATATAGCTGAGAAATCTCTCAAATTTCCTTTCTGTTGGAAGAATATATTTAATTATAATTGTCAGAATGGTTTGTGATGATCCTATTTGCTCAGGTGGAGTTATATTTGTTTTGACTCCTGTATATTTAGTTTTCCGAGTATTAAAGCAGCAACCCAGTGATTCTTTGTTATTACTCCCTCTGATAATACCCTTTCTGTCTCGTAAATAATAATAAAAAGTGAGTCATCGATACTTTGCAGCTTCTTAGCTACAAGGTGTCTGTAAGAGAAGTCAGTGCATTGCCTCGAGGGAGTAGATTAAAGGGAAAATGAGTGTGTTTCTGCTTACTTTCTTGGCTCATTGCTTTATGGATATGTGGGATCTGAGAAATAAATGGTGGTCAGAAAAGAACAAACACATTTATTAGGGCGGTTAGAAAGAGACACTGTTTTGCTGTTTGCCAAGGTCCTTCTGAGCAGCACGTTTGGCAGCTACCAAATGACATGGCCTGCGCAGAGCTGATTTTGACGAAGCCTCTGGGATGTGTTAAAGAGTAAACGAGAGCAAATCACGTACTGGAAAGCATAACTCAATCAAGGAAAAATGTATGATTAAGGGCGACATGGGCAAGGAAAGCTTTGCCAGAGCTCAGGGTAAATATTTGTATCAGTGTGAAGTGAAAGCCTCACATCGTTGATGTCAAGCAGCTGGAATTTTCATTGTTTATAAACTTTTGTTGTTACAGTTGGGTTTTGGCAGAAAAGGTACCAAAGAGGGAACCGTTTCCCAGCAAGAAAGTTCGAGTTTGGATAGAACAGCTTGAGCAGATAGGAACGTAAAGATGCAAAAATTTGTGGCCCTTTTTTAAAAATAGCATCTCGTGACCACCAGTTGCCTTGTGATGTGCAGCTGACTCGTCCTTGCAGGAGTTTTTTTGTGTATTTTGTGGGCAAAAAAAAAAACCCCTGAGGCTGACCACCAGCCTCCTCTCAGGAAGGTGACCAGCACCAGTCAAATTGAGATTTAAATACTCGCTTTAATAATTACAGCTTTACCTTGTTCCGAGCCCAGAGTTCATTTATCTTCAGAGAACATTGCCAGTGTGAGTCAAATACTTTAATGAGAGAAATATGACCTACTTGGGGATTCAACCCAATTTTTGGGTTCTATCCAGGAGCCTTAAGATAAACTAATAAGCCTTTTCCCCCCACCCCTTACCCTCAATGCACTTGAACTGCAGCTATGGGTTTGTGTTGCTACATTTTACACCATGTTTTATTCAGCAAGAATATTTTGAGGATTTTAGGGCTAATCTGTGGCGGTATCAATCTTGGGGTAGAATTTTTTTATTCTACAAGAAGTACAAGGCTGGTTTTGGTTATTGCTCTCTAGGTTGGGCCCGTCCTTGTAACGCAGCAGGGAAGTTAAGTCACTGTGAGTGGATGTTTTTAACACTGGAGGTTCTTGTGATCTGGGTCTTAATCCCAGAAGTTTGGTGTTTAGCCTTTTTTGAAGGTGAATTTACAGCTGGGCAACATGGAATCCTCCAAGGTATTTAAAAAGCCATTGGGAGAAAAAGAAGAAAATAAAAAAATGAAAGTTTCTCAGGTGAAAACTCTGAGACTGGGTGTTCAGATTCCCAAGTAATCAGTTACTGAGCTTTAAAGGAACCTGGGCTCTGCTGAAGAGTTGGATGTGTATATGAAGGGTGTGTGTTTTTGTTACATATTTGAAGATGCTTCGATTTCAAGAGCTTTATATTTTTGTCAGGGTAAACCAGGGGCTACCCCTGCCAGTGAGAAACAGAGCTCTGCAAGAACCTAACAACATTACCCAGCTGCACTAAGAATAGAAATCAAGCCCCTGCTGGTATAATTAAGAAATCTTCACTTCCAGTCCCTGGGCTTTTGAGACCTGGATCACTAACTAATTCCAATTTAGAGAGCTTTTTTGATAAGAGCTTTTGTAAACTAGGAAATAAGCTGAGAATGAAAACTTTTCAGTGCGAGTATTTCAGCTGCGCACTCAGCCTGCTCAGTGTTATTTAACGTTTGGTCTGTCCTGGAGGGA
>VXBB01017090.1:130128-143693 GCA_013399915.1 Illadopsis cleaveri
CTTTTTGTAATGTGTACTTGCTAGTTGATTCTGGTCTTGTTTGTACTGGTGTGGCAGCTGTGGCAGGGAGTTGCTCTGGTTGACAGTGGTGGGAAGGATCAATGTCACCTGTTCTTTTATTATCCAAACAAGATTAAATATGTATTTATCAATATATCCTTTTCACAAATGGGAAGCATTTGTCAAGGATGAAAATCATCAGAAGCCTGACTGAACATCATCTGCTTTTTTTTTTTAATATACAAGTAGTTACTCTTGCTTTGTTTCCATTGTAGCTTCTCTTCTGCTCATCTCATTCTTGTTTCAGGTTTTATTAATTTCCTTTATTCCTCACCAGTTGGCCACTCCTCCTCCCACAGTTTCTTTGAGGCAGCAAATGTGGTGCTACTTCTGTGTGATTCAAACCTCATAACCCACACATTGCAGGAGGTTTAAAGACACTGGTGAGATCACCCACCCACTCATTACTTATTATTATTTTATGTATCATGGTGTAACAGGTCAAATATCTGCCTCGTAAAAGTGTGCACGGAGAGGGAAGTGCTGCACAGGAGATGGAACAGAGTATTCCATTTCCAACACTCCTGCTGGCATCCAAATTGCTCAGTCTTTCCCACTTGGCTTTGTCACCTGGGATGAAAGAATGGTGAACCCTGGTGTCACTTGGGAACTGTGTAAATTTTGGACATACTGGACCATGAAGTGAGATGATAATAATAATGTTTATTAAAAATGCTCACAAGAGCTCGAGAGTTTTTAAATTCCTTGTCAGCTCTTTCAAGCAGTGAATGGATAAGAGGGTTTTTCACAGAATCACAGAATGGGTCAGGCTGGAAGGGACCACAGTAGGGTCATCTGGTCCCACCTCCCTGCTCCAGCAGGGCCATCCCAGAGCAAAGGCACAGGATTGTGCCCAGATGGTTCTGGGAAATCCCCAGTGAGGGAGGGAGACTCCACAGCCTCTCTGGTCTCTGTCCAGAGCTTGGTCACTGCACATGAAAATTCTTCCTCCTGTGCAGGGGGAATTCCTGGGATCAATCCCTGCCCCTTCCTCTGCTGCCACTGCTGGGTCCTGCAGACAGGGACACCCAGGGATGAGGTCCTCTCTCATCCATCTCTTTCCAGGCTGAACATCTCTAGTTCCCTCAGCCTTTCCTCAGCAGGGAGATGCTCCTGGCCCTTGATTTGTGTCAGTAGATCACGGTAGCACCTAACAACCTTTTACTAATTAACAAATTAATGATCCTCTACCTTATTCTCAGTGAAGTCTTTCTTTTTTGTCTTGCTCACCTCCTTTGCTCCTTCCATGTTTTGATGCACTGTCCTAATTTGTGTCTTTCCAAACAGTATTATGGCAGAAAGACAAATGTAGGAATTTCTTTAATGGAAGGGGGCTTCCACTTCTCAACAGATCTGGAGACTTGGAACCAAATGGATCTCTCAGATTTAGTCCAGCACAAGGGCTGGGGTGGGCCTGAATTATCAGAAAGGAACACCATGCACTCAATGTACCTGTTTATTCTATTTTTGGTTTCTTCTGTCACATAAGAAACAGAGCTCCTTGTGTAAGGTGCACACATAAGGTGTAGGAGATGGCAGGAGATCTTGGAGTTGTTCAGGTTGGAAAAGACCTCTCGAATCCTTGAGTCCAACCATTAAGATGAGTGAAGGAGCTGCCCAGAAGTTGGACCACACCTGTTGATGTTCTAATCCCTTCTGGGCCTGGTGGAGATGAGTTTTGGCTGCAGCTCTGTCCTGGTTGCCCAGTTGGTGGCATTTCCTCCCCATGGATGGTGTGGGAGGCTGGCCTTGTGCTGGTGCCCTGCCCAGACAAACTTCTGAAGGCCAATGCTTGTGCATCCAGCTTTTTTTTCACGAGGGATTTTCATCTCCTTCCTGGGAAAGCTGCATCCCAGGTAATGGGATGGGAGGGACCCCATAGGCACCAACATCAGAGCTGGAATTTGTGTCCAAGCCTTTTTTTTAAGTAGAAAATAAGAATATTTTCTTTGATGCTTTTAGAGGTTGGCTACTGCTTTTAAAAGTTGTAACTCCAGTCATGTTTGAAGCCTGATTTAATTTGATTTTTTTTTTTTTTTTTAAGGAGGGCAAGAGTACAAGTTAGACAAATATTTTTTATATATATTTTTTTTCCTGGAATGATGAAACTACTGCACTGCAATCAAACTGCAATAAAAATGTGAAATACTGTCAGACGATACGAAGCTGGTGCAAATGAAAGCCAGCGATAGAGACGGAATCCTAAAATAAATTCCAGGAAAAAGCAGGCTATTTACTTTCAAAATACAGAAAGTAAACTAATCTTAAAAGGACTGGGACAATGCAATAGCTTTGGCTGTATGCAGAGATAGAAATAGAAATGCAGGTCACTTGTGCAGTGAAAATAATTGTTAAAAAAACTAAAATAGTAAAAAGAAAAAATAAATAAAAATCGGGAGCAGGCAGCGGAGGGAAGCCAGGGCTGGAGGAGTCAGCTTTGCAAAGGGGACTGTAGGTGGAGCTCGGATCTGCGATTCCTCGCTCCGGCTCCACAATGAAGCAATTGTTTGCTCGGCAGTTCCTCCTCTCCCCTCGGCGCTTTTTTGGTGGCAGTTGTGTTTATTTTGAGGCGCACCTTTTGCGCCGGGGCTGTCCCGGAGCGCTGGGATCCCCCAGGGATGGAGGGATGGATGGATGCATGGATGGAAGGATGCGCAGCCTCGGGGCGGCGGGAGGAGCGCGGGCTATTCCCGTGGCATCCCTGGGCTTCGTGGAGCCAAGAAAACCTTCCCAGGGAACACCTAATCCTTGGGCTGCCTCCAAGCACCACAATCTCTCTGCACAACTGACACGGGCCGCTTGGGACACTTCGAGGGCTTTAGGTGTGTCTCTCTCTCTCTCTCTCTCTGAAGTCAGCCACAGCCAAGCATGAGGCAAATGTGCCCAGACCAAAGAAAATAAATTATGTGGGCTCCAATTTTCAGTTATGAAAGTATTAAATTACACATCTGAGGAATTCGGTCGGGGGTTAACCCTTGGGAACCCGTGTGGAAGGTTCTGGTGGCTCCTCCTGCCCCGTGTTTCAAAGGCACGCGGGTCATTGATCACAGGGCTGGAGTGCTAATTGAAATGCGTGTCGTAATTAATTGTTAACACAAAAAAAAAGGAGAATTGGAACATGTGGAAGAGAGACCTGGTACCTGTGCAAAAAGCTGTGGGGGGTGGGGGGAGATGAAGCTTAGGGTCTGGGTTTTGCCACTTCTCAGGCTCATCCTGGCTGCCCCAAAACTTTTATTTAAAACTATAAAGTTTTAGCTTCTGTTTTGGAGCCACGAGTGCAACTTTCAACACGACATTAGCAGGCACTCCAGCACAACTAACATGGCCTCTGGAGCTGCATCTTCATTCAGGTTCGGAGAAGTGTTCGTGAGCTGCTGCGATTCTGCTGAATTTCTTGCTGAAAATGCATCAGCACCAGTAAGAGATACAAAAAACTACACCCTGCCCTTCCTCCCTCAAGTATTTCTGGTTCCCCACAACCATCTGTAACATCAAATATCTAGTACGTTGTGTTGCTGAAACTTAGAAGTGTAAACCCCACACTGGAAAAATAAATGGCAAAATGTGTTTGGTTTTTTTTTTTTTTACGAGAGGATTTTTAAAGGTACTTTTCTTAAGCAAATAATTAGCCCATGGAAGTGACAGTGATAAACAAATAGATAATTATTCAGAAGGAGGCTTTGGGCTTGTTCCCCCCACTCCCCTGTTATTATTGTAATTAAGGTTAGTGGTCTTCTTGCAAACCAATCTGAAACTGAGTTTTGTAATAAGTCCAGGAAGCTGCTTTGTTGCTAAGTTCACTGAAGTTGATGCACCCTTGCTGCTGTCTCCTGGCACATACAACTTTCTGTGGATAATAAAATCATTGTTTGCAATCATTACACCTTTTTTTCTTATTAAAAAAAAAAAATCTTGGAAGGACCTGATCCTGAAAATGGTGAAAACCAATATTTTGTCAGCATGAAAGAAGATCTGGGTGATAGCATTTAGTATTCAAAGGCAAGGTGGGATAATTCCTCCTGCTGGGCCCTGCCCTGCCTTGCTGGGGCCATGAGTGGCTGTGTGGTGGCCTTTTCCCAGCAGGGACACACTGTGGGGCTCATGGATCATGAGGACACTGGCCTGGCCACATGAGCTGGAAGTGGAATGGAAGGGACACACAAAAAATTTGGAGGTCGCTTCTGAGGTCTCAGGGACTGCTGTGGCCCCATTGCCTGTGACCTCTGTGGCAGGGTGGAAATGATAATGACCCTGTAAGATTTTGGGCTTGCAAAACACCGTGTGCATCATTAAACTGCTTTTATGCCTTATGCACCTCTTAGAGATGACATGTTTACGTGGTTTGTATTACAGATGAATATCTCTCTGGCCTGAGAGTGTCTCTCCAAACTCCCTTATTTCTCATTTCCCGTCCTCAATGACACAATAGATTTAAAGTGCAAGGTAATTTTCCACCTCTGTATTTTTAGAAAGGCTTTCACTGAAGAATAGACCCAGTGTTTGAGGGGGTGGCAGCTGTAAGCATCAGTAAAAGATATAAGTTGTAGAAGATAAGGCATGGAGGAGGTATAAATACTATTTCTGTGTAGATTGAAAATGGCTTCAAAAGTGAGGATATGTTTCTTTTATAGTAGTGTATTCTCCTTAAAGTCTGCTGTAGTAGGGAATGAATCAGGGCGTGCATGTGTGTGTAGGGGGTTTCCTTTTTTTATTTTTTTTAGGGATCACTTTTTTGATGCTCCTTTCAGTAGTGTTACAGTTTTCCAAGAGTTTCCAAAAACAACTTGCTGGATTCAGTGTTCTGAGTACATTTTTTTTTTTTCCCTAACTGATATGTGGCATGAAAATTCATGTGACGTGGGAATATTTGAAAGTAAAGAAAAGGAAGTACAGTACTGGAGTGCCACCATGAAAAAAGCAAGTCTCTTCTACATGCACAAGCAAATGGCCAGCAAGAATAAATGACTGATTTATTGACTTTATAAGTAGTCCTAAAAGCTTTTTGGCTAAAACTTGATAGAGAAACTATCCTATGGCCATTTTTGAGGCACATGGGTTTTTATTAAGTACTCGCAGTCCAGTTTCTCCTGACTGCCTTTGGACCATGTTGTAGGGGGCTGTTCTACACAAGCAACCCCTACACAAAGCTTTTTTTTGGGGGATATCAAGGAGGTTTTGGGTCAGTGTGGGAGCTCTGTCAGAGCCCACTGTCCAGCTGGTGTTCTCAGGATGGCTGCAGGGGCTGCCCAGTGCCAGATTTGTCAGGGGGACACAAATCTTGTGGTCAGCAGTCCAGGACAACGTACACATCAAAGCCAGGTCCTTGCTTGTACCCCTAAAGCCCGCCAAGTTGGAATTCACCCTTAAAGGCCCAGAAAATGCAGGAATTTTGACTTGTTATACTTTATTGGAGAAAGCTCTGCTTGCTGGGAGCAATTTGTGCAACACTTTTGTAACCCCCCTCTCTTTCCCCGTGGGGATCAGGTGAGGAGGTCATGGATACGTGACACCGTTGACATCAAAGATATGACAGGGGAGTCATCATTGCTTTTAGGATCAAACATAAGTCATTTCTGGAATGTATGAAAGTCGGGGGGTTTTGTCTGCTGAAGAGAAAAGAGGATTTGGGGAGTGTGGAATAGAGCTCTGTGCAAGGGCTTTGATGCGGATTAGAACACCAAAGCGTTTTGGCACGTTTGGGTCTGTGCCAGAACATCGCTGGGATGAGGCCAGACGAAAAACCTGCGTGTGTAGAGTCTCTTCCCAGCACCCCAGTCTGATGGTGTTTAGGTGGCTGGATCAGTTCCAGCTTTGGGGCAAGCTGGTATTCCCATGTTGTGCTGTGAGGACCTGGAACACGTGGATTTTCTAGCTTACGCATTTAAGAGAGTCAGGAGATTTTCTGAAGCTTTCCTGAGCTCCACTTTTGAACGTAATCAAGCTCTTTTGTGGAATTTAGAGTCAAGTGGAAAGTGCAAAAACTGGATTGTCATCAAGGAAATGCAATGAACACTTGAACTGGGAGGCAAGGGGTAAGGTGCCTCCTGTGACTTACGAGATCCAAAACAGCACTGAGGATATTCTCTCTCCTGTTCTAAGAAACCAGATCCAAGTGGTTTCTTTCCTCTGTTCCCTTTGTAAAGTAGCTATGAGGAAAATTACAGATAAGTCTCAGCCAGAAAATCCATCTGGTATGAGAAGAAGGGGCCAAAGAACAGCTCTTTGAACACTCAAGGCTGCCTTCTGCCTTGCCTAAAGCATCTCCTGCCCAGTGGTGGGGTCTCCCATTCCCTTTGACTCCTCTTGTCAGTTTTATTTTGCATGTAGGTTGTGAAGATGCTGTGGTAAAACCGTTCTTCAAATTTTGAAGGATTTATCACAGTGTTCTTGCCCTTGCAGAGGTGTCCTGCTCATTTCTCTCCCCGAGGTTCTCTTGGATCAGGTTTATCTGGGATCATTGGTATCAAAGTCTGGGGGCCAGGGGAGAGTGCTCAGCAGGTCTGTTCTTATGGCTGGTGCTTTCGTCCACAGTTGGTTCCAAATTTTTTCCTCCCAAAAAATTTAACAGTTGCTTTGGTTCACAATTTTCAGCCAAAGTTAGGACAGAAGAAAGCAGAGGATTTTGCTGAATTTTGTGTTCAAGCTGTAAGAAAAAAATAGAAGTTACTTGAAGTAGAGAGATTGTTTTGAAACTCTAAAGCTGAAGGGTTTCTTTCTTGCTTGGTGGAAGATAATTTTCAGTTTGTGTGCATTTATTTAAAGACAGGTTCACACTTGCAAAGTCAGCATGTCTTTTTTTCTGAACAAAGCAGGATATGGCTGAGCTATTTCCCACCTCTAGCCTGTGGCTTCAGCTGAAATATTGGCAGGGGGTGGAGCAGAGCGAGCAGAGAGGGACCTGATCCCTTCTGGGACATGGTCAGCTCAGGAGCCTCCTGCAGCCTCTCCAGCCCTTTCCCTGGTGCTTTGGATGGAGCTCTGTGCTTGGGATGACAACATTCCAGGTGGGAATGTCCAAGTGACTTGTTTGCCAGGCCTGCACTCTGCAGTGGCAGTCACCTCTAATTAAGTAGTTACAAGAAGTTGCTTTCAGGCAGTTTCAGGGCAGCAAGAAAAGAACTTGCTCAAAGATAGGATCAGGCACAGCTGCAACAACATCTCCCTGAGGGCATCTAACCTGCATGCAGTAGAAGTTGAGGGTTGTGTCTACAGAGGATTAAACCCCTCCTTTAGCTTTGCTACGACCCAGCTGGGAAGGAGATTATTCCAATTCTTACACGGCCACTAATGCATGCACGGGTTGCAGTAGGATCATCTCCATGACTTTTCTTTTATTATCTTCTTTCTTTTGCTTTGCAGAGAAAAGATCTTGCACTGGCATCAGCCAGAAGCTGGTGATACTTTCACTTCAAATCGTCTTTTTGCCGTGGTTTTTTTGGTGAAAAAACAGAATCATTTTTTTACTGATGGAGTCAGGGCTGCCAAGGCAGTTGGGTATTGGAGACCCCACACTTGCCCTTGGGAAAGCTGAGAGAAGAGGGTTTGTTCAGCGTGGAAAAGAGAAGCTTTGGGGTGAGGTAATTGTGGCCATTCAGTCCATGAAGGATCCAGCAAGAAAGATGGAGGGAGATTATTCATGGGGGCATGGAGTGCCAGGAGATAGGGGATGGCTTAAACGGAGAACAGGTTTAGGCTTAAAAAAATTCCCTGCTCTGATGGTGGGCAGGCCCTGGCACAGGGTGCCCAGAGAAGCTGTGGCGGCTATTGGATCCCTGGCAGTGTCCAGGGCCAGGCTGGACAGGGCTTGGAGCAACTTGGGACAGTGGAAGGTGTCCTTGCCCATGGCAGGGGGTGGAATGTTTAAGGTCCCTTCCAACGCAAACCATCCTGGGATTCTGTGATCCAGGTGATGCCAGCTATAGGAAATGCAGCTGGAATCTGCAATGCTGGCCTCAATCTGAGCATGTCCATCTATAACTGTGGGTAGAATCCCAGAATGGTTTGGGTNGAAAATTTTCCTCAGTAAATGTTGCTTTTCCACCTCTTCAAAAAACCAGAGGATTCAATAGCAAACATGCTACAATAATGAATTACCAAGGCCATGCCACAAGAGCCTAAGTGCTATGAAATACCAATANTGCAGACAGGGATGCCTTCCACAACACCAGGCTGCTCAAAACCCCATCCAACTTGGCCCTGAACACTTGCAGGGATGAGGCAGCCACAGCCTTTCTTGGGTACCTGTTTCAGCACCTCAGCCAAGAGAAGGAACTTGTGTTTCTGCCAACAGGAGACGCCAGGTTACCTGGTTGAGTGTTGTAACTGAGAATTGGAGGGGGTGTTTGTGCACAGACAGTGTGACACCAATNTTTCTGCCAACAGGAGACGCCAGGTTACCTGGTTGAGTGTTGTAACTGAGAATTGGAGGGGGGGGGTGTTTGTGCACAGTGTGACACCAATGTTTTGCTCAGCAGAGGTATGCAGGGAGCTCCAGAAGCTCCTCCTTAGGTGCAGACTTGGCTCCAGGCAGGACTCCAGTACCAGGAAGGCCCTGGAATGTCTGTGCAGCTGTGGAGTGGCCGATGGCAGTGAGGTGTGAAGGCCTCTGGTGCTGTGTGCCCTACCCAGCTCCGTGTCTGCTGGGACAGCCCTGCTCACCTCCTGCAGTGACAGCAGGTCCCACTTGAAACCATTTCAGAGGTACAGATGACACAGAGAATCAAGCAGCTGACATTTGCAGGGAGATTGGAATGATTCACTGTTCTCCAAGATGCACAGCTCAGGGAGACCCCCACTGCTGTTTGTGCTGAGAACTTGCATTATTTTTTCTGTCCTAGATGCTGCGGAATATTGTACTCTTTTGGCAGGTTGGTTATAGCTTGAAAAACATCTCCTTGGCCTTTTTGGTGAGGCTGCAGTGGTGCTCTTGGTGTGAAAGTGTGCCTGGGATTTGGGTAATGGCCATTTTGTTAACTCTGTGCAAACAGACGAGTAACGTGAAGGCAGGCTCTGTCCAAAGGGGACTGTGGATTTAGCAGCCAGAGTGAGCCAGGAAGGGGCAGGGGATAAAAAACTTCCCTTCCCTAGTTCCTGTGGTTGTCCCTGACCCATGGCATATCCCTTTTGGATCATGGACATGGAGGGACAATTTCCTTTCCTTACCCTGTCTGGCCTCATGTCAAAGGCAGCAGAGATGTTATGTAGGAGGTCTCAGGAGGGATGTCAGATGCATAGTCTGACCAGATAAAAGAGGCACAGGACTGTTGCTTGTGCATTTCCACATTTATTTATTGGTTTTTTCTCAAATGAGAGGTGGAGCTGGTGTCAGAGGGTGAGGCTCTGGAGAGGTTGTTAGATCCATGCAAAGGATGGGGACCTTGGTGAAATGTTTTCTGTGTGCAAACAAANTAGGGGATAAAAAACTTGCCTTGCATAGTTCCTGTGGTTGTCCCTTTGTGTCCCTGGCCCATGGCATATCCCTTTTGGATCATGGACATGGAGGGACAATTTCCTTTNATGGACATGGAGGGACAATTTCCTTTCCTTACCCTGTCTGGCCTCATGTCAAAGGCAGCAGAGATGCTGTGTAGGAGGTCTCAGGAGGGATGTCAGATGCGTAGTCTGACCAGATAAAAGAGGCACAGGACTGTTGCTTGTGCATTTCCACATTTATTTATTGTTTTTTTTCCAAATGAGAGGTGGAGCTGGAGGATGAGGCTCAGGAGAGGTTGCTAGATCCATGCAAAAGATGGGGACCTTGGTAAAATGTTTTCTGTGTGCAAACAAAACCCATGTCCTTGCACTCTCTGGGAAGTATCAATAGCTTCTCTCTCTCTCCTCTGAGTTATTTTAATTAAGCTAATGAGCAGTTAACTTAATTTTGGGTGCTGTGCATCCCCTTTTCATGCCCATGGATCTCACCAGGCCTAAAGCACACACCAAAGGCAGCAAAGGTGATGTTACTCTAAGGCTCTGAACTGACTTAACAATGCCAAGGAAACAATTTTCCTCAGTAAATGCTGCTTTTCCACCTCTTCAAAAACCCAGAGGATTCAATGGCAAACATGCTACAATAATGGATTACCGAGGCCATGCCACAAGAACCTAAGTGCTATGAAATACCAATAAATAAGCTGAGAAAGCAAGAGCTGATGTTGTAACCACTGGGAAGTACCTACGGATTGCAATCCATGGAGTTGTTTTCCATTTGCATTGATGCCTTTTACAACATTCCTGTGCCTTGGTTTATTTCAAGGAAAATTATTTTATTGACATTGGACTGGAACCATTGCCTGTTTTGAGAAGGGACTGGAGACAGAATCAGAGGTAGTAATTCCTTACACTAAATTCCATCCCATGAGCCCTTTGCACAAGCGAAACAAAACCTGAGTGAAAAATACTTGTTTTGTTCTACGTTATTTTACTTTTGTGCTGCTGGTTTTTTTGTTTGGAGTTTCTAATAGAAGGAACGTCAGTTATGATTAAAAAAAAATAAATCTGGTTTTAATGTCTATATCATTGAAATGAAGGTATATAAGGAAGTAGAGAATTAATGAGGTGCCACATAGAGTTGGTCCATCCAAATGTAGGGATTTGCTTGCCACTGCATAAGAAGATCTTGAAACTTTGTGTGGAAAAGTTTCCACACAAAGGACAGTGGTGGAAATCACTGGACAGTGGTGGAATTCCAGGACAGTGCTGGAAATCACCGTCCTGCCTGCAGCCCATGGCTCCCCAGGACAGAGGCCCCTGCACATTTCCTCAGGAATCTCCATGACTGCTGGAGTGGCACTTTTCTCAGTCTCAAACCACACTGGGTTTAAAAGCCAAACTTGTACCGTATCAGGTTTTTAAGAACAGGGCTCATTTAAAAAAAGACAGAGTTTCTTTAAGGTTTCTTTAACCCCATTAACACAGCTGTTAAGAACATAACCACCAGACTGTGTTTATTTTTTGTGGGAATTCTTGGCAATCACTCAGGGGATGCTATTTCCCCCACTTATTTGCTTCTCCCTCCACTAGAGGCAGAAATTCAGCTTTTGCTCTGTTGAAGAGAGTCGGAGAGTTGCCATCAGGGCTCTGTGCCCAAGTCACAGAGGAGCAAAAACTGTCTGGTTGCTTTGTGATAAGATGCCCAAATCAGGTGTTCCTGAACCTTTCATGGCTGTTTCCTCTGACAGAATGAACAAGTTTAGTGTTTAGGGTGTGAGGACTGAGATGCCTGACTGATCTGGCCCATTATTGCATCATATCACAGTTATCACAGAATGGTTTGGGTTCGAAAGGACCTCAAAGCTCATCCAGTGCCCCCCCTGCCATGGGCAGGGACACCTTCCACTATCCCAGCTTGTTCCAAACCCCATCCAACCTGGCCTTGGACACTTCCAGGGATCCAGGGGCAGGCACACCTTCTCTGGGCACCTGTGCCAGGGCCTCATCTCCCTCACAGGGAACAATGTTCCCTAAATATCTAATCTAGATCTCCTTTATATGTATGTCCTCCTCTTAAGCTGTGACACAAAATATTTGTTCAAACATTAACATGGCCTTCTCTTCCCAATTTCCTTTCAAGTCAAATGAGAGTTTGTTGGGGCTTTTGTTGAATTTCTGACAGGTGCTCACATGAATCTCAATGGACTGAAAGTCATGTAAAACCCTTCCATCTGTCTCTGAGGGTAGAACAGGACATGCCCAGAAAGTAAAAAAAGAATAACTCTTAATCAATAAAAATCTTTCTAGTGATTTTTCTATATCTAGAAGTTAATTTTCAAAATGTCTTAATACTCTCCTTCACCTTGACAACCTCATCTTTCATTGGTTTTGACTTCAGTCACTGAACAAGCTAGAGTTTTCTCAGATTTCCCCACTTTTAAAAAAAATATTGTATACTGGGGTAGACAGTAACATTGTCTTGTAAAGTTAGTATTTTTTCTGTCAAAATGTTTCTTGTGCTTTTTAACATGGAAAATGAGCATATTTCTGAAATTTAATGCACAGTGTTGGCTTAGTAAAGGGAAAAGAGCCTAATCGAAGGATGGATCATTGAAAAATAAACACTGAAAATATTGAATGCTTTCAAATTTTTGGCACATGAGGACGTTTTGTAAAGAACGGGGCTAAATGTGGTCTAATGTCCATTATTTCCTGATAATTTTTCTGATGTCAAAGAGGGTGAAACAATCCCAACCTCATAAAATATGATAGAAATATTTTTACTATGATTATTTAAGGCCAATTCTTAGCATAAGTGTGGGAGGGAATTGATCATCAGATTAAGTAAACCTAATCTTCAGATCAGAACTTAATATAATTAAAAATGAAAATATTTTATATATTCTTGAGGTAGTGAATAGTTAGAATATTGTCCCTGGCTTGGAGAAGGAACAATGCTCTGCAAAATGTGTGTTCTGCACTGCTTCCTCTTCCTAATCAGGTGTTGGGGATGTTTTGCACCTTGTGCTGCATTTTTCATTCCCAGTATGGGTTTAGGGCCGCCCTGCAAGGTTGGGCTCAATTGCCTATTGCAGTTCAGCAGTTTGAACCATCCTAGGGAACGAAAGACTTTTTTTTAACCTTAGAGCCAAGCCACAGTGGTGAGTTAATGGTGCTGTCACCACCTTCAGATGGCACAGCTGCGCAGGCAGCAGGTTGTCCATGTCCTGCAGAGGTGGTGGCTCATGGAATCGCAGCCCAAGGAGCCATCTTGAGAGGAATTATCTGAAATGTTCAAAAAGGGCCAGTCAGTTAATTCAATCCATCCCTGTGGGTCAGGAGAAATATGATAAAATCACTGCTGTTTACAACTGATGGTCTTGTATTAAATATAATTATTTTAAGCACCCAGCCACACCTTTACCCACACGGTTGGGATTGTCAACTCTGCATTGCGCCAACTCCTTGACCTTGTAACTTACAGGAATAAGGCACTTTTCAGCTGTTTAAGTCTGATATCACTGAATCCTGCACGTGCATCCCATGCTGTTCTTCCCTCCTCCTGATATTCCTCTGACTATCTTGCCTCGTTTCCCGCTCGCTGTTTCGTTAGCGGTGGCGCTTCGGTGGCTCGCGTTTTATGTCCACCCGGTTCTGGCGTTCCCTTACCATATGGTCATCCTGATGTTACCATTTGCCTCAATCATCCTTTTTGTAGCTGCTTGAACATCTTAATTGATCTCCTGAGCTATGTTAAAGATTTATAACAGACGTCGGCGTAATTCATTTCACGAGCACGTAACCGCGCCTTTCCGTCCGATTGGGTGTCCACACCTCTCCCTCATAAAGATGCACAAAAAGGCTTGGCCTTGTGTCTCTGTAGTAAAATAATGGACGTCTTGAAGGATATCAGAAACCTTGTGCCACTCTACTCCAGCCAAAAGGATAAGCTGTGGCCCCTCAGTTGATGCTAATAAGGTGTTCTCTGCTCTCTCTTAAACAATACCTCGAGCTGCAGAACTTTTACTTTCTCCACTAGTAGCTGAGATGGTGAAACTTTTTTTTTTTTTTTT
>VXBB01017090.1:143721-161322 GCA_013399915.1 Illadopsis cleaveri
TTTTTTTTTTTTTTTTTTGAGTAAGATTCAAAGCCATGTGTTGATAATATTGTTAAGCTGAAATGCATATATCAGAGTGGTGATGGTGCCAGGAACTGCTTTTGGCCAGGCCTGTGTTCCTTAGTATATGCGGCAGAGGCATGTGCAATTAATGATGTTGGCAAAAGAAGCACTGTAGGAAGAGCACACGAAATGAGAGGTTTGATGGTTTCTGCAAAGTACTGTGCCCATCTTTTCATGCAGAAAATGAGTAAACCATTACTCTACATATGATTGGAGCAGAACAGAGCACTTTTTGATGGGGTTTGTCAGAGAGCATTCAGAAGAAGCTGTATATTAGAAGATAAAATTTATCACCCAGTTAAGAAAATATGTCTAAGGGTAGATAGGAAAAAGATAGGGCACGTCCTTTGTGCCATTAGAGGGGTGGATTTTTGAGTATAAATGAGAGCCAAGTGAATCTGATGAAGAATTTTCATCAGGATATCCAACTATGGTGCAACTGTTAAAAGTTATCTTTGGCCTGATGTTTTTCTCAGGAGTTGTAGCCTTTGTGACTTCCTTTCTCACCTGTGCCACTGCAAATGAGCTAAAACCTTCAGCTTTGGTTTTGATTAGAAAGTGTCAATCTGCTACCAGATTTCACACTTTGGCAGATCCTCTGTGTAACAATTCCTGGTCAGACTTTTCTGTGCACTGGCCAAACACTCAGCAAAGTAAGTTGGGTGAAGAATTTGCATTGCAAAAATTTTTAGTGGATGTGTGCAAGCCATTTACTTCACTATTCCTTTGCTAAGAGTCTCTTACTCCCTTCTCTTTGTGGTGGTAACATATTTGAATATTACTGTGTGTCCATGCAGGTAGTTGCTATTTGTTCAAGTTTTTTGTTTTTTTTTTCCTGTTCTGCGATGTCTCCAGGCGAAGCTTTCTAGCTGTAGTTTCTTTCTCATTAGTTGTGTCTGTTCTAGGCTGAACCACTTCTGGTCTCAAATGTCTTGTATTTCTTTTTGGAAACTGAGGTCTCTTTAGTGGGAAAATCAAAGTACTCTGGAGCTTTGTGTGATGTATAAAATTGGGATGAAGCACAAACCTGTGTTTCAATTCTCTCCCCTGTAAAAAGAAATAAAAACTCTGCACATCAAAGGAATAACGTTAAAATATTAAGTTAAACTTGGTTGCAAATTCAGAGACTACTAATTAATCTTCCTAACATATTTCCATAATCTTAAAAGCTGTATAAAGTTTAGGGTTTTTTTTCCCTTAGAAATGGATTGAGCCTTTGGTTTTAGAACTCCTGTAGCATGGCCATAGTTCATTGACAAGGTTGGAATGAACCTTCCAAGGTTGGAAGAATCTCTTTTTCAAGCAGTACAGAGTAACTTATGGCTTACTTTTGAGATACACATTGCTATTTTTCTCCACTTTGAAATACTTCAATTTTTAGATGTTTGTGGAGTTTAAAAGCAAAAGTGACATGATCAGATAAAATAATTTAATAACAGCAGATCTTTCTTAATTGTATGACAGCCAAGATATTGCCTCTGATTCTTCGGTTCTATTCCTACTCATCTCCCCAAAATATTTCACTCTCCAAATAACTTTCCATAGTGTGTGGCCTTTCCTTTGGGGACAGAAATAGAGAGTTTATTGCCTGGGTAGTTATATAGGAAAGGTCCAACTTTAACCCAAGGAAGGTGTTTCATAGTCTTTACAAATAGTCTTTTATTCTGCTTGGAAATACTGCAGAAAAATCTTCCCAGTTTTTGTTTCAAATAAACCTCACGGAGTAAATACGGGGAAAAAAAAAAAAAAAAGAAAAAAGAAAAACAAACTCGAAGAGTGTCATTAAAATCACGGAAGAAAGCAAGCAATAAATGTGTGTGCTCACCTTGGCAGTAAAGTTTGATGATGTGTTGTCCATCACTCCTGCCTCCTGCAAGGAAAGCTGCCTGTGGGACTGGCAGCTGAGCACGGATCCTTGCAAACAGAGAGAGCCCTCGCACCAGGCCTGTGTTTGTACATAGCGCTGGAACAGCTGGTTTGGATTTTAAAAATTCTATTTTTATTAGAACACTGACTCTTGTTTATCGTTATTGATTTTATTGGGTTATTATTGACTGACTGCACCCCATGGGCCTATTAGTGAAGTGCTAGTAAAGCATTAAAGGAAGGCTTGGGCTTTTCTGTGCTTTGTACTTACAACATTTGCTTTTATCGTGACTTTTAGCCAGCTGCCTAACTACAAGCATGGGCAGCCTCACCCAGCAGAGACTGAAAGGAAGACAAGAAAGCAAAGAATTTTCTATTTTTTTTCAATCTTTAGAAGAACAAAACAAAGTTTTGAGGTTATTTACTGCTTTGTTTGATTAATTCTCAGGGAAATGTTTACATCTTTCTCATCTCCCTAAGACTTCTGGCTAATATTAGGAATAGAACAAACTCATCGGTCTTACTCAAAAAATAAAAGTTATTGCAGATTCTTTTTATTATCATGTATTATTTAATCTTTCTGAGTGGAAAGGGAAATTTATTTTCTGATAATATGAATCAAATGACACATGATATTCAGTTTAAGCCAGATCAGAGTTGGGTGAACTCTGACTGGTTGTATATCAAAATCTAGAGGCTATCCTAATGAAATTTTAGGTATCATTGACTCTCTTCTAAAACAATGTGTCTTCTCATAGTACTAAAATCCTGGATGCTCCCACTGACCCAGTAATCTTTTCCCTGTCCCTTTAGTGTTATTTTTCTCTCCCCTGCTCCATGGAAGTTAACTAATCACTTTTTCCAGTATATCCCAGTTAAGGGTTATGGGCTGGCCTTACTGACCTGTAGCAGCATCAGGGGAAGAGGCACTGAGCAAGAATTCATTGTCTCATTTGTGAAGATCCCATTCCAGGAAGTGTCCAAGGCCAGGCTGGATGGGGTTTGGAGCACCCTGGGACAGTGTGTTCTAGGACAGTGTTCCTGCCCATGGCAGGGGGTGGGATGGGATGAGCTTTGATGTCCCTTCCAACCCAAACCATTCCATGGTCTTGTGATTTACAAAATACTGGAATAATCAACTTCATGAATATACGAGGGAACGATTTTCACCAAAATGCCCCCTCACGAAGGGAAGGATTTCAAGAAAAACTTCTTTTTGTGTGGGGAGAAAAGGAAGGGGTAGTAGAAGAGAAACACAGGAGTCCTGAAGAAAGGGAACTGCAGGAGCCATAGGGAAGTGGTGGAAGTGTCCTGACATTTGAGCACGATGAATGCTCATATCCCACACGGAAGCAAGAGTTTGTGTTCCCAAAACTGCAAGCAGATAACCAGACTGGGATGGCAAAGAGGGCTCAAACATGCCACTCTCTCATTGCTATGAATGGTAGCCTGTTGCTGCTCCTGACTGCTAAAAACATGTTGTAAGATAATAGAAATGAGATAAAAATGAGAACCTTCTGCTCCTCTTTAAGAGTAACAAAGTCATCATGCATTAATTATGAAACTAATATTTTTCTCTGTCAAATCTACTGCTGTGAGTAGGAATAACTTCTCCTGAAAGCTGTCACAAAGTAAAAACAGTGACAAAGAGATGTCACTGCAGCATGATGTCAAGCTGAAATAGTGGGCAAACTTTATTCTGAACATGAACAGTGCATTTTTGGGGTTGTGATGGGAAAACATCTAGAATTGAATGTACAGGGGTGAGCTATAAAAATGGTCACATATCCATAGGTTTTAAAACTGAAAATTAAACAGGTTTACTGCCTTGTCTCAGAAATAATTCACCAAGTTTATATTTATATTTACTCACCTTTGCTGTGAACTTTGAGGATGGAAAGGGTCACAACAGAAAAGAGGTGCTGAAAATCATCTTGGGGTCTGAACTCCATGCAGGAGGAAAACTTACCTTGGGATTGTAAATCCAAAGCCAAATTTGTTTTTCAAAATGGTCTTAATGCAGGTTCAGCTCACAAAGGAGTCTCTTGGCCACTTCCAGCCAATCCAGAGTGTGAATGTGCCATTAAATGCAGGAAGAATCCTGGGAACTTTCTTCAGACACGAACACATTTTATTTTAAAAGCAATCTAATTTTGTCTTTGAGCTCCACGATGGGTGCAGCAGACAGCAGCCAGGCATCACCAGTTACTGTTTAATTTGCTGGTACAATCAAACAGTGAGATGCTCTCACAATTGACTGTGCCCACAATTTTGTGCTTGACTGCAGGTGCAAAATCAAGGATGCAAAAATCAGAACACAACTTGATGATGGCTTAAAAATTTGGTCCATTCCTGTTCAAAAATCTTTAACTTCTGTTTGTTCCACAAAATATTTTGGATTTTTTTTTTTTTCCCAGAACTGGAGTTGTTCACCAAAATTTACTTTGAGGGATAAAAAATCCACCTGCAAGCAGATACCATATTTATACTGTAATTTTGAATGGAAATAAAAAAATTATAGTGCTGCAACTAAGGTGTTTTTAAAGCCTTTATTTAGCTTCCTCCCCCTCCCCCCCAAAAAAAAAAAAAAATATTCCACTTATCAGAGGTAAATTAGTCTTTGGACTGTTCTTTCTTTTTCCAAGTGTTCTTTTAAATACAGTACAAAAATAGTATTTAAAAAATCCTATCATAGAAATAAACATTCAGAAAGTGTTTTTTAATAATAGTCACCCCAGAAAGCTACAAATATTATGAAAATCGGATGTTGTGTTTTTATCTGACAAAATATGCATATTAAAAATTGTTTTGATGATGCTTAGACAGAAATATTGTGTTGTTCAGTAGCAGCAGCATTACACATTGACTCATGTAAAATACAAAACTCTTCTGATTGTGATATATTTGGCCAAATTTGGCACAACAGTACCTCTGTGTTAGCCAAGTAACACAATTCAGGGACTGCTTCCTTATATATGATTGAAGTGCTTAATATTGTTATTATTTTATGGATGTCAAATGTTCTGACCACAGATCAAACGGTACAATTTTGGTTTATGGAGCTAATTAATTATTTCTGGAGAGTAGTAAGTTGGATTTCCCAACTAGTCTACTTCAGAAAATGAGTTAATATTCAGAGAAATGCTTTTACTGTCACAAAGTTAGATTTATTTTGTATTTTTGATAACTATACAAAAGCACAATACACTTCTGTAGCAATATTTTGCTTTCATCAGTGAAACTGAGACCAATTTGCTGATCTACCTCTCTTCATTCATGTGCAATTCACAACCCCTCCTCTATGCTGAGGGACAGCCCTTCTTGTAATGTTGAAAGATTGACCAGGGATAGTTGGGGAATGAATTTCTCAGTTTTGTGCTCAGTATCACCGTGGGACGATGTAGGACAATACTTGGTGTAAGTCAAAAAAACAGAAAGTGAAGATGGAGTTTGTATCTTTGGAAGACGCTTTGTTTTGGTTATGCATCGTTCCACCCAAAATATTGGTTTTTATCTTTTCTTACATTTGGGGGATTATTTTGTAGAAAGGGTAATATTTGTCTATACAAATACTCCTGTCTGTTAAAAGGAAGTCTGGATCTGCACTTTGAGGGTTCTCAGAAATGTTTTGGGGTGACAATTGGAGTTTATAGGACAAGACCAGTGAAAGAAAGTGTCTGTGAGAATCCTTCAATCACCCTGTTGTTTCCGTATGCACAACCTTCCCAGATGCCAATATTCTTCTTTATCTCTGCTCCTCTGCAGGCACCTGGATTAAAGTGGAACTCTTGACAGTTGTCTTACGCCTTTTCTGTTCATAATTTTTCCCTCTGCTCCTGCTGCTACCAAGACTGCTGGAATTTTTTAGTGGGCACTACAAGTCTGTTTTAATAATTGTTCCTCACCAAAGAACAAACAACCAATCCAACAGAAAAGGTGCAGGGGAATTTGGGTGGGGGCGGTTTCTGCTTTCTTTTTGCTTTCCTTCCTTCATATCATCCCATTTCCTTTACCTCTTCTCCTGCCCATTTCCATTTCCCAGTGCTTTCCTCCCTCTTCTAGCTCTATCCCTGTTCCTTTATTAGTTCTTCCTCCTCGCATTATGTTTCTCCTCACTCCTCTCCAGCCCTTGCCAGCTCTGAACAGCCCATGATTTCAGATGGAAAATCTGTCGCCAGGGCCCCTCCTCCACCGACATTAATGGCCACTCTCGAAAGCCTGCCCTGCCCTCCGTCATCTAATTTCAGACACTGAGGGGGCAGACGAAACAGATGGTTGGCACAGGGCTGGATGATTCACTGCTTGAAATCATGGTGCAACATTGCTGAAATTGGTGAGGGAGAAGGAGGTCTGACATTTGACAGAGCCGCGTAAAAATTGCCTGATCCAGGCAAAGTTCAGACTAATCACTTGACTGTTATTTTCCAGATGCACTGATCACATGACTGTAATTGTAAAGATGATATTGACAGTGCACCGTTTCCCAAACATGCTGCACTCATTCTTAACAAAATGATTCTCCCTTGGGATGCTCAGGTCAGGCTGCTGTGGGGAATTGTGTGTTGACAGTTATTCATCCTTGAATTTTGTCTTATTTTTTTAATCTTGAGTTGGTTCATTCATCCGCTTTCTGATCACAGGAAGTTGTAGGTTTTCAGGTGCACAGTCAATGACACTGAACAGTAAATTTGAGCACTTCCTTTCAGGCTGGTTTCTTCATGAATTGGACTAAAGTGATGAGATTTAAACTTGAAAAATAAAGAAGGGACATAAAGAAGTAAGGAAAATTGTAGGGCATCAGCTTTTCAGTGTGTGTCTGATGAAAGTTGAATGGATTACTAAAGTCATAGAAATAGATCTTTATAAAGACCCTGGTGGAATTGGGCAAGTATAAGATCATATGGATTTTCTGGATAGTGTTTACAGTTAAAATTGTGGAAATATCAAAATTTCATTGATTCTTCTTAAGCAGCTGCTTGCTGTTGTCCATTTTGGGTGTCCTCTTCAAAACAACCACTTTGGACTGAGCCACTTTGAAACAGAGCAGGAAATTTCCTGTGAAACCTTTTAATCAGTGAAGGGACAATGATCTTGAGCATCACGGTGGAAATTTCTGTAACCATTTCTGCATGAATTAATAAATGGCTTGGGGCATAGAAAGAAAAGAAAAAAAAAAAAGGTGAATTTTAGATGAGCAGTTAAATTTTGGGTGCTCCTGAGAAGTTCCAAACCCTTGCTCAGCCCTGATGTCATTTGAAATGTCTGAGCGTCGAGCTTAGTGAAGTTGCTTATAATTAGTCTTGCTAATTTTTATGAATTTCAGAGAGAGCTTCCCAAATGTTCTCAGCCTTCTGCTGCTCCCATTGCTCTAAGCACGGCTGTGAATCTCGCTACTTATTTAGATGTCAAAGTGGTAACTGAAATATCTTTAAATGTCAATGCCGTTTCTGTTTAACGCCCTTGAAAATTAGGCCTTTGTTCCTTTAAGACTGGTGCTGAGGAAGGAGAGAAGAGGTGGAAGAACTTCATTTGCAATTTTTAGTTATTTAATCCCTTCAAATTTTGTGGGTGAAAGTTATAACCCCGGTTGTTATCGGTAAGGGTGTTAAAGAATGGACAAAGCCCTAGGTCATCTCCTATGTTTTTCCAGCTGAAAGGTTGATTCTATTCTCTCAGAAAAAATTAACACCTGGAGAGCTTCAAACATGAAGGATGTATTTCCCAAGGGGTTCAGATGGCTCAGACTCCTGGAGACAGAACAGGTCTGAAAACATAATGAGCTGCAAAGTATGAGGATAAGTGAAAATATTCATCTTAAAGAGGAGATTAACATTTTCTTATATGAGTATAAGGTATGGGCACCTGCAAACAGGGAAAAGCAGAAACATGGGGAAGACTTCAAATAAACTTTTGATAAAAACCTTGTGGGCTGATAACTTTTAGGAAATAAGGATTGTGGAGCTTTCCTTCTGCTTGTGGACCAGGGGACCTTCTCCTCTGGTAGCAATTATAATTAGGAAAAACTAATTAGGAGTCATCTGGAAGAACAGACAGATTCTGACTGTGGAAATCCCTGCAAAAGTCCCCAGTACTTGCAAAAATGTTTTACCTTTATTTTGGTGTTTGTGTGTGTAGACAAGAGTCCAAGTTGGTGCTACCACTTGAGAAAATGCTGGTTGTGTGGCTTTATTGAAGAGTTGTGGAAAGTATTGGTTTAATACTTATTTTTTAACTGAAACCCCGCATCTTCTGAATTTATAAAGCTTTGTTTGCTTTTTGTTTGCTTGGTTTGGGTTTGTTTGTTTTGAGTGTTTTGGTGACTTGTTTGTTTGGTTTCTTTCTAACCTTCAGTGTAGTTGAGGCTTTCTGGCAGACTGGTAGTTGGATTCTGTTCCAGACAAAGATACCTCCTATGACTTAGGTGTTTAAAATCCTCTAGCAGTGAGATCTATTCAATACAATAAATGCACCTGAGAAAGCATTTCAGACCCACTTAGGCCAGATACCTGCTTTTTGCCTTCTGAATTTTTGTGCACTGTATGAACTCTGTTGACTCCTTCTGACTGTGGAGAACTTGGATGAGAGCAGGCAGATACAAAAATATTAATGCCTTCAGCTGGAGCTGATATTTTGCTTCTGCGTCTCAATTCTGAGTGGTTCCTGTTCTCAATGTATTTAAAAAAAAAAAGAATTCTTGGTGACAGGGAGAATAAACTTCCATTGGGCCATGAGTGTGAGGATCTGCTCCAGGACAGGGACCAACTTCAGCACCCTGTTAGAAATTTCTTCTTTTAATTTAAATATTTTTTGGCTTGAAAATGTCTTTGGAATGAAGGCAATTGAAGCTGTAGGATTGTAATAACAACCCCCAAATTCTCATTATTTAGTGTAATTGATGGAAAAGGCTGAGAGGTAGAAAAAGAAAATATTGACTTTCATGCATTTAAGTTTTATTTATGTGATGTTGGTCCAAAATCACCAAAATAACTCATGACACTTTATATATAAATGTGTGTGTGTATAACTTGGGTCATTTAAAAAAAATTGAGTTTCTCAGCCTCCCAAAAAGGAGCCCTCTCACAGTTTTTGGAAGAGCTGCAGACACACTTTTATCCTGTACCACTATCCTCAACCTTCAAAGGCCAGGTAGAACTTTTACGTGAAACATAAAGTTATGATTTTTATCTCTCAGTGAATTCTGGGAATTTGTCCTGTCTGATGCTACTGAAATTGATAAATATAGAGAGTTTTTCCTCTTCCCACCCCTTGGCTTTTGGGATGGGATTTTGAATAAACACTGCTAATTTCACAGTCTCCAAAAAAAAAACCAAACCCAACAAAAAAACCCATAAAAACCTCAAACAAACCCCAAAACAGAGGAAAGGAAGGCAAATGGAAGTTTGGATGAGAGAAACTGATAAAATTTGGTTTGGCAGCATTTAACTGGGAATTTATGAAAGTCTGATTTACTTTCTAGGAATAATAACTGCCTTATAATGTTTTTAAGACTTTTTTTCAGGATATTGCTGGTATTTTCATTTTTGTGACATGAAGAATAGGTATATTTATCATTATAGGCAAATGTTAATACAAGTTTTGTTATTTTCAAGCCTTTAAACTTAAAGGAATTGTCAAGAAATTATTAATTGCATTAAAAAATGTTCCACTTTTTGCTGGGATTTGTGTTCATACAGAGAATTTCACTTTATTCTCAGATGTATAACTATTTTAATGCAAGTAGTCTTTTAATAGCGTTACATAAGTTTCCATTCCTGAAAATGTATATTAGTTGATAGATTATAGGAATGTATCTTTTACAGGAGTTGGCAAATAGGATTGAGGTTCTTGATGATTAGAAAACTAGAGTTAGATCTGAATTTCTGAATTATTTACAAGCAAGAATATTTTTTAAAAGAACATCCAGAACTTGCAGAAAGTGTGCGTTGCAGTTAACTGCTCTGATTAACCACTAAATTTATCAAATAGAATAATAAATAAAATACCATTTGGAGGACACTTCTGTCTCAACAGAAATCTTCTTACGTCTAGAAATCATCTATTGGTACTTCTTCTTCCAGAATTTGTACAAGACAATCACAGCTAATTAGGAAAAACAAGGCTTGGTATTTCTCTTTTATGGCTGAGTATGTACCTGGTATTTACTTTAAAAAAAAACAAAAAACAACCCACCATGAAACTGTATTTAAAGTGGAGAAAAGAGGGAGTGGGAGGGGAGAAATTGGATCACATTTTGATAGTGAAAGCAGTGAGTGTCCTGGATGGAATCTTCATGGCTCAATGTTTAGTGGCTTTTTTCCAACTAATTTTGGGCAACTTTGCCCAAAATTTGGATCATTTGTTACCAAAGTTGTTCACGAGTTTTGGTGTTCATTTAAAGACTAAAATCAGCTTCAGCACTCGGTAATATTTCAGTACAGGAAAGAGAATGAAGGGTGATATAATTATATCCTGGTTTTCTGAAAAGAAATCCTGGAATCCCTGAATGGTTGGGGTTGGAAGGAACCTTAAAACACATCTCATTCCAAACCCCTTCCACTAGACCAGGTTGCTCCAGAGCTGTTTTGGCATTCCATGAGGTATTTCTCAGAATTATATGGGATAAATGGGATAATCTCCTCCTGGTTCAGGCTTTGGTGGTTGTGCTGTACAAAATGGCCGTGGAAGGGTCACTAGGAAATAGAACATAGAGTAGAATCATGGAATATCCTGAGTTTAGAGGGACCTATGAGGATCATTGAGTCCAACTTGATGCAGAGACACCCCAAAAATCCACCCTGGGCATCCCTGGGAGTGGTGTCCAAACTCTCCTGGAGCTCTGGCAGGCTTGGGAATGTGATCATTCTCTGGGGAGCCTGGGCAATGCCCAGCACCCTCTGGGGGAAAAAACCTTTCCCTGATGATACCCAACCTCACCCCTCCACCCAACACAGCTCCATGCAGTTCAAAAAACATCAACACAGTAGGATGAACTCACACAGTTTCTCTTTGGATTTACGCATTTCTTCCTATTTTTAAGTACAGTTTGGAGCCGCTCATCCCATTCACTGCAGAAAAGCCAAGTTCAGAACTGGGCTGCAAATTAGCAAAAAAGAAGTGCTGGGATTTCCACAGCGAGCCCAGAAATCTGTTTCACATCACTCAGCCAGGCAGGGCACTGTTGTGAGCTGTAAATGTGCATTTTTTCCCCTGTGTGGGCAGTGAATCAGCAAATGCTCCGGGAGTTCAGGGGGAAATGTCAGGTGGTGTTTCAACAGCTGAGTTTTCACAAGCCCCAGGGTGGGTCCTCAACAAGGGACCCACCTTGGAACTGGGACCCAGTGGCAATGTCAATGCCCTTATCTCTCCTCCTGTCTGAATTGGGAAACCAATGCCTCCCAAAGATGTGCTGCCTGTTTTGGTTAATTGATGTCTGACCACAAACTGCTTAATAAATAAGTCCTGTCTGGAAAATATTATTCCCTGAAATCATGTCTGAATTACCCAAAAGTCAAATTAAGTAATTGAGAAAGCATCTGCTGTGTGGAAGGATGTTTGTTTGTTTGTCCTGTGTTTTGTGGTGGGGTTTTTTTTTTTTTTTTGGTTTACCAGGACAATCGCTGGAGCATGTCTGGGAGAAGGTCTATTAGCAGAACCCACAGCTCAAATCTTGGGATGAGGGAGCGTCACAAAGAAATGGCATGGCTTTCAAATGAAGGCTACAAATAGGTTTGCAACTTTCTTCTGTCTTTGGTAAATTACCCAAGTGAAGCCAAATCACATTCCTGAAGACAGTCCCCTGGCATCCTTCAATAAACAGATTTTGCCCTGTGTATAAAATGTTTAGCTCAGTGCTTTATGAAGTAAAGGTCATCTGAACAGAGATGTTGCAATAAAGGGCTGCCTGAAAGTGCTTCCACTGAGCGTGAACAGCAGCAATATTGCCTTGAAAACTCTGGGCTAATTGATTAAACTTCCAACAAACTAATTTTAATTAGCCATACCAGCTTAACTTTCTTCTTCCTTTTTGTGATTCTGAAGGTTTGTTAGTGGCGCGTGTACAGCCCCAGTTATTTATTAGAAAAATTGTTAAGGTATGAGAGAGAAATATGAATATCATGCAAACTTTGAGCGTTTTACATGAATTTTTTCTGCTAAAATGCACCTGCTTTCAGCTGGGAGGTAAAATAAAAAGTACTTTCTTTTTTCATTGCTTTTTTTCATTGGTCCTTAACCATGTACTCATGTTTTTGCACCCTAAAATTACTCCTAACTTTGATGCATCTCTTCAAGCTCTTAGGAAACCATCACTGCACATCCCAAAGGTACATCCTTTAGTCCCTCTTTATCTCCTGTTTATATCTGCAACAATTCAACCCTGTCCAACCTGACCTTGACATACTTGATAACTTTTCATATCTTGTTGAAGAGTAAAACCTCTGGGTGTGTTGGATCTTCATGCAACGGCCTTGATTTCAAGTCTGTAATCATAAAATCAAGTAAAGACAAATATTTTGCCTCAGTGCATACATAAAGGTGGATTTCAGCTGTAAAATGTTCATGCAATGGCTGTGAAGGTGGCACTTTTCTCCCCTTTTAACCCATCTTTCTATGGAGATATTAATGTTTGAGACTTACATGGAAATGAGATCTAAGCTTAGCATAAGAGGTCTAGAGGAGGGATGTGGTGTGAAGATACCACCACTAGTCTGAAATTTCAGTGTAAGGGCACTGTGGTTCTGTCATGGGGTTTAAAACCAGACCTGCAGCATGGTCTGCTCCTACCTCTGAACTTGACAGTGGGCACAGAGTCCTAGAATTGTTTGGTTTATAAGGAACCTTAAGGATCATCTAGTTCCAATCACATCACGAGCATGCTGTCCTTCTGTTGGGTGTGTTTCTTCCTGTGATGGATTGGGGAAGTTGTACTTTGTGTGTTCAAGGCTAAAATGTTTTGATCTCCTGACAAAACACGTGGCAGCAGCAGCACACTGGGAGGTTTTTATAGTGACAGGCTGTGTTTTAAAAGTCTATATCACCAGGCAAAAGGATGCAGTTCAAAGGGTTGTGGGATTTTGGAAGGAGTCATTGCTTTATGTGGAGGGTTAGAGGTGACAGATGGGCTGCTCCTGGAGCAGGACAGTGGGTCCAGTGCTGGGTGAAGCCCTGGTGTGCTCTGTGAGCACTGGTGGCTCTTCATTCTGTGTGGAGTGGAAACTCTGGGCATCCTCTGAGGTGTTCAGACCTACAAACTACTGTTCCACAACAGGAGAAGAGCGGGAGCAGTTCCTGAGCAGAGCCGAGCGCCCCATGTTGCTCTGAAGCCTCATCCTGGAGCTGTGCTTGTCAGCTGCCCGTCCCTTCTGCTGCTGAGGTCAAACCAACCCCAAATTCATCTCTTTGAATTCATCACACGAGGTGACAAGAGTGTGACATCCCTCCAGATGTGCCGTGTAGAGCAGGGACAGCCCTGACGTCACGCGCCAGGCGGTGCCGCGCCGCCGGCTCTGCCAAGCGCCCGCGGATGGCTCCAGTTTGTTTTGCTCCAGCCCATCTGCTTGGGAAGGAGCCGTGTTAACGAGCTGCTCCTCACTCAGAATTGGAGTTGGGGAGCAGCCTGTGGTGGTGGGGACAGCCCTGCTGTCCCCTGGGCAGGGCTGTGCTGAGGGGCAGCTCACGGGGTGCAGGTGGCTCTGAGAGGCACCGTGCTGCTGCCAGCCAGGTGTCACCAGGCTGCTGGCTCAGGTTGGCCACAAGTACATGCTGGAGACTGTGGAAATGCTTTAGGGAATCTGTGTTAGAAACAGCAGAAAAAGAAACCTATTCTGGGACTGTCATTTATTCTGAATTTCAAGGTGGTTGAAAGAAAAAAGGAGGGGGTGAGGAGGGAGGGAAGCCACCAACACCATCTCTGCTGTGGGCACTAATGATGGTCAAAAGCACTTTCAAAATGGGATGTGTGGACAAAATAAACCTCCGTGCCTCTTCTCCCTGCTTTGATTTTCAGATGTGTCCCCTAATGCTGCAGTGGGGCAGCAGCCAATTTGTTTCCTGAGAGCTGGACTGAGGAAATGTTTTGGTTAAATGAGAATAGCCCCGTTTATTTAGGTGTTGCAAATCTGGGGCAAAGGCTACAACTATCTTTAAATTAGACACTGTAATAGGTGTTGATTGTGCAATGTGGACTTGGAGCTTCAGTGTGTGAGTGTTAAATTTATTACAGTACCCTCAGAGCTAGGGGCTCACTTGCCAAATAGGCTGATCCACTAATTCACTTCACTTCGAGCTGCTCTCAGAACAAAACCAACTTTCAAACATTTTCCATTTGCAATTGTAATCAAAGGACAAGCAGTGATACAAGAAATGAAGCAATGTGGGTGAAGTAGAACAAAATCATTTAGTGGGCTACTGGAGTAACAATTTAAAATGCTTAAACATGCCAAAAGGAAGGAGGGGGAAGACCAGAATTCCACTTTCATGAACAATGTATCAGAAAATGAGTGAAAATATCAAGTGCTGGCTAGAAATCTAAGGTGAGGGTTTTCTGTTTTGTGTATTTAAGGATTTAATGCGTTTGAAAACTTGGCAAGCAAGTTTCAGTGTTGGAAGCATGAACTGATGCTGTACATGGTTCCTCAGTCCAAAGGAATATCTAGCTTGGGTGGCACAGGGAATGAATGCCAGTTAAAACAGTGTTAATGAGGTTAAAGAGAGCTGATCAGGGATCAATAAGTGTTCTTGGGAAGAAGCTCTAAGGTGATGAAGCAATTTTATCACCTGATGGCTGGGTTATAAATGTGTATTATGGTGAGGACTGGGATTTTACAGGACTACTAGAATTTGTGGTCTCTCCTCAACCACACATTCTTTAAAACCTTTTTTTTAAAAATAAATTCTACATAATGTTCCCAAACCAACTTCTTTTTCTGTCTTCCCCTCAGTTCTTTCCTTCCCCTGCAAATGTCATAGGAAACCCTCTAGCCTCTTCTCCAGGCTCAATTAGTGCTTTCAGTTCCTATTAAGTTTTGGGATCTATCTGACCCTCCCTGCAGCCCTTCTGGCCGGAGCCTTCCCACCAGCAGAACTCTGCTCCCTCCAGTCTCTCCCAGGCAAGCTGCCTTGAAGGCATGGACAGAGTCTCCTCTTGCTCTTAATCACTGTTGATTAAATAAATTAAAAATTGCTTTTATGTTTGATTTGTAAATATGTGACTGCTGCCTTCTGTCCCTCCAGCCCATGGGTGCTGCAGGTGGCTGTCCCAGCAGACTTGCTCTGTGGTCAGTGAGATGTGGGAAGGGGTAGAGAAATACTTGCCAGGTTTTCTCCTGCTCAGTATTACTGCTTTTCTCTTTTGGATTTAGTCATTTGGGGTTTTTTTTTGTTTTGTTTGTTTTTACCTCAGGACAATCTTTCCAAACAGTGATGTAGTCTCAAAAAAATGAGCTCTGGTGAGGACAGAGGTAGAGAAGGGAATAAAGCAGATACAAATCCTGTCACAGCAAGGCTGAGAAGTCATGCTTTAATTTCATATGGACTTTGAGGATGTGCATTTATCACTGATGTTTAAACTAAAGACCTTAGTGCACATTCACCTTGTTCCTCTCCAAATGTGGGAGGGCTTTGTGTTTGTGTTCCATTAGCACAGGTAGTAAAACTTACCTGTGTGGCTTTGGCAAGGGCAAGATGAGGAGACTTTCCTGAGAGATTTCTGAGTCTTTTCTGACTTATTAAAAGCTGCAGAAAGTGATTTAGAAATGATGACTGCTTGGTTTGCTCTCAAGGTTATTTTGTTTACTGGCACAGGTTTCCCAGAGAAGCTGTGTCTGCTCCATCCTTAGAGGTGTCCAAGGCCAGGCTGGATGAGGCTTGGAGCAACCTGGGATAGTGGAAGGTGTGGGATGAGAAGATCCTTAAGGTTCTTTCTGACCCCAACCATTCTAAGATACCATTTTTGTTGATTCAAATTGGAGATCATAAAGTGAAAGGAGAGAGAAGTGGGGAAAAAAAAAAAAAAGGGTGTTGCCAAATTCTCCTTTTATCCTCCATGAACATTTTGGTGGGAATTCTAGTCCAAAATGTGGAAATAATTCCATATTGTCTTTTGAAACAATTATTTGAGTCTTTTACTGTCCAGGAGCTGCTCTTACCTGGGTAGTGTTGCACATAACCCCCTTAAGCACCTTTTAACAAGGAGTTGGAGTTAATGGCCCTGAGCTGCACTTGGAACCATCAGCCCTTCCCAGATGGTCATTAATCCTCAGATGCTCATTAAAGATAATATTTTGTAGCTTAAAAAAAAAAAATAATTCTGTGCTGCTTTTCCTTTAGGACACTTGTTATTCTCCTTCCAAGAAGGTGTCCACCCTGGCAAATATTAAGATTTTTTGCACCCCTGTAGCCCCTCTGAGGATCAGGCTGGAGCTGACGTTTACAAAGCAGGACAGTTCTTAAAAAAAACCATGTATACATAATATTGCATACATAATAGATGGGAATGGTTCCAAAACAATCTATTGCATAATTACCTAATTAATACAATCTGTAATAATTAAAAATCCTTTGGAGAATTTGTAAAAACATTTCACTATGCATGTGTCAGAGATAATTTTTAGTCTCGGTGTCTCAGCTGTTTGCTTTTTATTTTTATTTTTTTTTTCTTTTTAATTTGGTCTTTCAAATTGCCAACAGTCTTATTGCTGCTTTGTGGCCCAGGCACTCAACAAATTTCATTACTCAAATGGAAGGGACTGAATTTTCTCCCCAGAAGTGCAGTTCACAGGCAAGGGCAACATTCAGCACTAACTTTTCCTTTGCAGAGACAAACACAAAAGGCAGGTTTAAATAAGTGTATTCCAAGGGCTTTCTCAACTGTTGGGGTGAGTTAATAAAGCAAAATAAAAATTTCAAAGTAACAAAAATTGCTTTGGGCTCGACTTTTAAATCAAGATAGAAAAATTGATTTTGCAGATGCATTATAACCCTACTCATCTCAAAATGGTCCCACAGTGCAATTGTATCAGCAGTGCTTATTTATATTTATATCCAGCAGATATTCTGGAGCATTGTGTAAGCTTCTGCCTCTGTTAGTATCCGCTCCATGGCCTGTGGTGTGTTTGTGTGTTTGAGATCACAGGCAGGACGTGACTCTGGCCCCAGGATTGCTTTTAACTCATCTGGAAGTGTCCAAGACTGGGGTCAGTGGAACTCAGAGCAGCCTGGGACAGTGGAAGGTGTCCCTGCCCTTGGCAGGGGTGGAATGAGATGGGCTTTAGGGTCCCTTCCCACCCAAACCATCCTGTGGCTCTGTTCGGCAGAGCAGCCCTGCTGTAGAGCACAGGAGCAGTGTTTGCACCCCTGATGTTCCAGCTCAGTTCTCCTTTCTCTACCTTTGAGACACCATGGGAAAGCTTTTATTTCCCTTTCCATTTCCCTTTTTTCTTTTCTTTTTCTAAGAACCCAAACAGGCATCACAAATAAAGGGGAATGATGAAATCTGCTCTGTCCTGGACAACCCCTGACTGCAGCTGATCCAGTGCTACAAGCAGAAGCTCTTTTTTTTCTCATTTTTCTCTCTCTGTGATGTGCAAACTAAAATGGCTTTGATTATGTGTCAAATGTGGTTGAAAAGGCTCTGTCTACCAACACTTAATATCAGGAAATTCTTCCCTGTGAGGG
>VXBB01017090.1:162414-172726 GCA_013399915.1 Illadopsis cleaveri
GGCTGCCTCTGGATCCCTGGAAGTGTCCAAGGCCAGGTTGGACAGGGCTTGGATCACCCTGGGATAGTGGAAAGTGTCCCTGCCCATGGCAAGAGGTGGAATGAGATGGTCTTGAGGGTCCCTTCCCACCCAAACCACCCTATGATTCCATAATTATTTATAATTTATGCATCCTGGGGTCTGTAAGCTCAATTTTACTGTTACCAACTCACCATGAGTTCCACAGCCAGGCAGCAAACCTTGCAGACCCACGGTTTTGTGCCATTAAAACTTACCGACTCCTTATCAGGGAGAGAAATTTCCTTTGAATAGATGATTAAGCATAGTGGACAGCACTAAGTGTGTGGTCAATGCAGGAGGTGCTCAATGAATAATTATTAGAAAATAAAGGATTTTTGCTTCATCGAAGTGTGGGGTTGCATCTAATTGATTCTTAATTGTGAAATCCATTTTTCACCTCAAAAGAGCCACTGATAGTTTTGTCAGCTGCATTTGTTACTCAGCTTTGCAGGATCTGGAGCCTTTAGTACCTGAAATGAAAAGATTCACCTTCCTATGGGATTGTGGTTTTTGGAAGGCCAGCAAATAATTCACTTTCTAGGGAAAGAAGACTGGAGAATTTGGCCTTTTGGGCTCATTAGTGATCATTGCACACCAGCTGATGGAGAAAACCCCAAAATAAGAAAGCGAAGAGGGAGGGTTGCAGCAGGAAGGAGGCACAGGGTGATGCAGGCTGAGCTCGGTGTTGTGAGTGACACTGTTGTTGGCTTTATTTAGTGTTAGCAAAACTGTGGGGGGATGTTGTCCTCACTTTTCTAGCTTGTGAATGTTTGGACATTGCAGTCCTGTTTTCTCACGCANTTGCACTCAGAGTCGACAAACAAGGGTCAGGATTAGCCCAAATGTGTGTTTCAGTCCCTGAACCACAGCACTGTGGGTCACACCACTGGTCACCTCTTTCCTGCACAAGGACTGTGAGGAAATCCCCCTCCCTTAGTGCCACTGTCAATGTTCCCGTGACAAACTCTGCTCCAGCTTTTAGCAGCAGGGTTCAGGCAAGTCAAGGAGCTGTTGTGTTCTCCCCAGATACGTCGTGTACCTTGAGATATTTAATTCTGGCTGCAGATGTTAAGTAACTTCTTGATTTTTCATAACTTGAGCGACTAAAATACTTTTGGGGTTTTTTTTTAAAATCTCTGTTTTGCAATCTCTGAATCATATGATCACCCTAAGGAGACACAATTTGCAAATGAAACCAGATTATTATTAGTCTTGGCTACTTCAGCATGGGGAGGAAAGGAGAAAAAAAAAATGTATACCTTTTTTTTTTTGACCAGTTTCACTTTGTTTTACCAGCTTCTCAAACACACACTGAGGAAGGTAATGACCACACGAAATAGGTTTTTGTGCACAGAGTGCCTGGTACAAGTGGCAACTTGGAGTAACCTGAAATGCTACTTTTAGTCCACAAAATAAAATATTAAAACAAAACCCAGAAGTGTATTTTGGGTTCAGGTGAAAAGTAAGACACACATTTCTATGGGGTTTTTTGTTATTTTTTTTTTCCTTCCCCGCTGGCAGGAGACTTCTTGAGAGCAATTGTGCCAGCAAATTAGCATTTCCAGTCCTTTAATATACATTCCTGGAGGTATTCTCTTCCAAGGAGAGCACTTNTAGGCCAAAAAAAAAAAAATTAAAAAAAAACCCCGAAGTGTTTTTTGGGTTCAGGGGAAAAGTAAGACACCCATTTCTATGGTTTTTTTTTTTTTTTTTTTTCCTTCCCCGCTGGCAGGAGACTTCTTGAGAGCAATTGTGCCAGCAAATTAGCATTTCCAGTCCTTTAATATACATTCCTGGAGGTATTCTCTTCCAAGGAGAGCACTTCTGGGAATGACAGCAGCGTGCTTGGTAGTGCTCCAGCTGTCTGGCACCGAGGTGTGCTCAGCATCTCTTGCCTTTCGGTGCTTGTTGGAAGACACCTGTGTCTTATTTGCTGTGTTACACCTTGGGAAGTTTTGACTCTTCAAAGAAAAGACAACATTCCTGCCAGGGGGCTCCTGGGAGCCTGCCACAGCTCAGCTGCTAACCTGTAACTCCTCCTGGAGTCACCACTCAGGTGTCACGGATCACTTGCAGTAATTTTTCTTGATAGCCATAATATGGGCATGACTGATGTTATCCTTTCTCCACCCTTGTTTTTGTTTTCATGTTTGCCTTTTTGCAAGCAGTTACACTAATTCAAAATGAGCTCTGGCTGCTCAAATGGTTTGTGGCCTGGTGATGTGAGGAGGATGCAGCACATCATCTGAAAGGCTGCAGTATGTTTTGTGACATCATCGTGACACGAGGTAAAACGTCCTGTGGCAGCTCTTGCTGCACAGGTGTCATTGCACTTTGCATCAAAAGGCTGGCAATGTTTTTTGTCACTTTGCTAATTGCCTTGTCTCCCTGTCTGGGAATGTCCATTGGCCTCTCCTTGGTGCCATGGAGAGGAAGGAAGGTGGTGGTGCTTCTGTCCTCACACCCAGTGCCACCCTGCCCCATGCCAGCTCTGCTCTGATTTGGGGCACTGTCGTGGCTGGTGCTGGCTCTCCAGTGATTTTATATCATTTTATATATAATTTTATATTTATATAGACTGGGAGAATTGGGATTGTCCAGCCTGGAAAAGAGAAGATTGAGTGGCCTAATTGAGGCCTTGCACTTTGTGACAGGAGCTGGCAAGAAGGATGGGGAAAGAACATTTATAAGAGCACAGGACAAGAGGAGATGGCTTGGAGTGGATTTAGACTGTTTACTAGGAAGAAATTTTCCCCTGTGAGGAGGTGAGGCCCTGGGATAGATTTCCCAGAGAAGCTGTGGCTGCCCCTGGATGTTTGGAAGTGTCCAAGGCCAGGTTGGAGCAGCCTGGGTTCCCATCCTGCGTGTCCCTGTCTGTCACAGGGGGTGGAACCTGGACACAACGATCAACCTGTCCAGTGGGGAGGGAGAAAATGGTTTTTTGTCTGGAGAAAATATTTTTTGGTCTGGAGGGGTGGTGTAGCAGGGCTTCTTAGGGCTTCTTACTCCTGAAAACTGCTGGTAAAGTTGGTAGGGCCCTTCCAACAACTCTGAGAAAATGAAACTGTGGGTAATGAAACCTTGGCTTGCAAGGAAAGGAGGAAGGCATCTGAACTTAATACTGAATGTTTGAGGTGTACTTCTTTTTAAGTTCAATGCCTACTGCTGCTTAGAAATGTAGTTTTACTTGTTGCACAGAGTTTACTCTGCAAAATGCTTGGCAGGGCAGCAGGATTTTTCATTTATACTCAGTCTTGTCATGTGTCACTGTCTCAAAGGCTTTTTACAACCTAAAGGACTCTGTGATTTTGTGTCCTGTTGTACAGGGTGGGTCTGTAAGTGGCACAGTTCAGAGCTCTCTTCTGGCTTCCTCAAGCAAAATAGATGCACAGAAAGCTCTGAAAGTGTTTTTCTCTGAAGCAATCAACCAAGGGAAGTCCATCTCCAATACACAAAACAACCCTGGTGCCCCTCCCCTAAGACCTATTCCTCAATTTCTAACTTTGTCTAAAGTTGAAATACTTAACTTGGCCTGCTGTAAGCTTTGCAAGAATAAAGCCCAACATCTCTGATTATGATTTATTTGTGTCTGGGATAGAAACCTTTCCCATCTGAGATCAGTCTGGGGATCATGGACTCAAAGTGAAGCAAGCAGAGTGTTACATATGGATCAAATACAGCCCATAATTAACCAGTGCTGGCATCACATTATTACTGACAAGTTACAGTGCATTTGCACAGTGCTTTATGCTGTGATTATCCCATGGAAATCTGTGATAACTATCACTAAAGCTTACATTTAAACTTTTTTAAATTTTTTTTTTTTTAGACAGGAGAACAAGATAAGCTATTGGAGAATTTTACAGGTGTTAGGAAAATTGGTTAAGGAATTATCATCGGTGCTTTATGATTTGTGTTGTTCCCCACCCTTTTCCTCTATGTAGGAGCATTTTGCTGGTACCTCTTGATAAGAATTTTCAGGTAATTAGCAATCTGTGACTCCTGGCTCATTTCCCTTTAACTCTAAAAATATGCACATTTAAGAAATTTTATTTATTTGCATTATTTGATGCCTCTATGAAACTCTCTGAAAATGAATGAACTTTATGAGAATCTCTGTCTTGGGATTGCAAACTCTAATTCAAACTTGAAGCAGAGTTTCTTTCTTATGCTTCGGGATAAATCACTTCTTGTGATTTTGCTTTGTTTTCTCCTCACTCCACCCAGATTATCTAAAAAGATGAAAAAAAAAACTTTGAGGTGATGTTTTTCCCCTTCCATACGTGGTGTGATGGAGCAGAAACTAGCAGAGAAAATGAAGTCATGAAACCTCAGACAAATGCAAGTAAAAATAAATGACCAAAAAAGAAGTGAGGTGTGAAGTAGGTAAATTTTTAGTAGCTCTGAAATGCAGATCCCTGGTACATTCGTTGCAGATGACATGATTCATATAGTTTTATTGCATGCAAAGTTTATTTTGCAAATTATGGATCCTTTGATACCACTGCAATGGGTGCTTTAGGAACCCTGGAGGTACTAGATGGATGCAAATAAACCAAGCAGTGAATAGCAATACCAGAACAATACACTGAAGGGTTTTATGTTGGTCAGGGACTAAATTTTATCCTTCATTTTAGAAAGAGATATTTATTACAAGGAAGTCTTCCTGATAATTTTTTTCAGTGTGCAATGGAGCATTATTTAATTAAATGCCATATAAGCTGGACAAGTGAAAGTTCAGTAGGGCAAGTGCACTTTGGATGCTTTATAATTTGCTCCTTAACTATGAGTGTACTCAGTACAGCAGGTTTCCCAAATGAGGAATTGCTGCCTCTGGATGCAGGAAAAAAATAGAATTTCAGGCAATCCATTGGTCCAAAAAAAAAGAGGATGTAAGTCTTCATCAAGGTACCTCCTTCCCTAGAAATGCAAGGAGGCTGAGAAGTTTTTCCTCAGGAGGAATGAGATGAGCCCACAGTAAGCGAGTGATACAATGGGGACATCAGGGCTGCTTGGGGAAGGGATGGAGGTGCTGAGAGGAAAGCCAAAATTCCTTCCAACAACACAACTGGGCTAAAACTAAATGGTGACAGTTGTTTATCCAAAGTTTCCAGTGAAGTGTGTCTAGTTTTGTTTACTTTAGTTCTGGCAGTATCAATTTGGCCATTTAACTCCCAGTCTCTACGTTCAGTGAAGGATGTTAGCGATGACTTTTGTGACAACGTCACTGAAGCACTCACTGATCTGTTGCCTCCCAAGAAAAACCCTCAAAACCCAAATGAACCCAAACCAAAATCCCTCCCCATCACAAAAGGTGAAAGCTGAATATGGCTCACAAATGCTGTTGGAGTGGTTGGATGTTCATCTGAAAACATCACTGAGAGTGATAGTAACCGAAATTTGTGGTGAAACTCAGTGTGTGCCATGGACAAATGAACTGCACAAATTGATATTAAAAGTACAAGTTTGCATTTAAATTGGGAGCTGAGCAAAGGCTTGTCAGAGTTAAAGAGGTCAGAGAGCCTCTGGCTTGGGCAGTTTGATATCCAGGATGCTATGTGATGAAATTCTATGAGCTAAGCTTAATTTAAGACATGGTTCTCTGTGAAAATGAAATCTTTACTTGGACCACTTAGGGGGAGGTATTTTTCATGCTTGTTCATCCATATATGTCTCATTTCATTCTGCATAAATTTGCTGTGAGTTTTACCACAGCCATCGGGTGGAGTGGAATCAAAGCACTCCTGATCCCTTCAGTTGTCTGATCAAAATGTCTCTGATGCCTTTGTTGGAAACTTTTGGGATATTGACACCTCCTAGAATGAAAACGAGAGGGGAACTGATGGGGATAGAAATAGTGAGAAAATCAGGGATGTGTCAGAAGACCAAGATCTCTTGAACTGAAATCCTTAACTGCCCAGGTTACAACTGCTTTCTTTAGGGAATTATTTAATTAAACCATTTTTCTTAGAAAAATTGTAACTTTTTTCACCTGAGCAACTAATTGAAGCTCGATTTTACTCCTTGCACACATGCAGAATCAAGTCTTACTTTCCCACTGGTTGAACACCCCTCCATCACTTTCTCATGCCCTTCTCACGCCCCCCTGAAGTTGCCCAACACCTCTGGGACATTCTCATCCATTTCGGAAGATCCTGCCCCTGTACACAAAAAAGAGTTTCATTCTTAAAAATCAAACCCTTGAAACCAAGGGTTTCATATCAACAAAACAGGGAAACAGTGCAGAGAACAATGCATGTCCTAGAAATCAGAGTTGTGGCTGTCAGCAGTTTTCGGCAGCGGCAGAAGTTTTGCTGAACTGCTGAAAGGAACTAACTCTAACAAGAGGAAGATGAGCAAAAAAATGTATCACAGTAATCAAATCTGATTGTAATGAGAGCATTATGAAGAATCTCTGAGTCAGTTAAGCAAGAAAATGTCTTTTTTTTTTTTTCTGGAAACACTTTAGATGGGGAAATACTGGAAGTGCTAACAGCGTGCTCAGATGTGGAAAGCCTTCTGTCAAAAAGGAACCAGGTTTGCTAAAATATCCCAAAAGCAGGATACTTGTTGTTGCAACACAAAGAAGTGGTGCCCCTTGTCACAAATATGTTTCTATGTTCTACAAACCACTAGTGATCCATTCTTTTTTATATTTGGTCAAGCCCTGAGAAAAGTTTTTTGAGTCTAAATTGAAAAAAAACCATAAAACTAGAAGATGGGCATAGCAGAATTTGAAGGAAAATGATAAATAGATCATCTGTTCAGTGAAGAAAACACCCTCCCTAATGGCACACAGCATTTAATGAACACTGGTGGAACTGGAATAAACCCCAGCAGAGGAACACGCACGAGTTCTGCGTGGCTGGAGGTATGGGAGGGGAACAAACGAAACCCTGGCGCCAGCCAGGACAGAAACTGAGCACTTAGTCCAGCACAGGACATTAGACAGCCCAATAAAACTCCATGGTTCACAGGGCTGAAGGCAGCTGCAATCTCTAATAACATGAGTACAGTCAAGGACCCTGCACCAGAGTTAATAAGCAGATCATTACAGACTCTGACCAAGGCAGTCTCCACACTGACCTAATCGAAATCCAGAATGAACATTATCCTAACGTGCATGATGAACCAATTAGCCCGGAGCTGGGTTGCTTCCACCTGCTCTAGTGTCTCAATTTAGAACGGCAAATTAAAACCAAAAAGAGACGAGAGAACATGTCAGAGGTTGTTTAACGTGGGAAGATGGCACAGGCTTTAAGAAAGCTGGGTTCCTCTGAGGCTGCAGCTCCGTGCTGCCAAGCAGGCCAGGTTTTTATGGATCTCCATGCTCCCATTGAGATGGAATGGCCGGCCCCCAAAATAAAAGATGACTCATCAGGGGTTTTTTGCTGGCTCCAGGGATGTGAATTAACAACTGTGATGCCTGAAGGTTCTGTTCTGTGGATCTCTAAATTTTCCTGCTTCCTGAAGATGTTTTCCATCTCCCTGCCCTTTTTCAGGGATTGTTGTGACCATCCAAGTCAGAAAAAAATTCACGAAGGGTTTGACCAAGCTTTCTCACTGTGGCTCAAGGAGTCTCACAGAAGTGGGAGGCTGCCTGTGCCTCTGGATACCCTTTGGGCAGGATTTGAATCTCTCCTGCTGGAACAGCTGTGTGTTTTGTTCTCATGTTCAGTTAGAAAAGAGATTGTGAATAATCTGGAAGAGCAGGTTTACTCTCCTGACTCATAGCTCTGGCCACTCTGGGGTGTGGTTTCAGAGAAAGGAGTGTGACTTACTCCCGCTAATTCTTAGCAAGTCATTAGCCAATGCATCCTCTAAGGGGGAGTGAGGTGGAAAAGTGGAAAAATGTTGTGCATGGATTTACCATGCAAAGGAATTTAAGAGTTGGCCTTTGCTACTTGAAAATGCACTTTGCTCCTTTCCTCTGTGTGAGGATCCACCCCATGAGCACCAGAGTTGTGTTAACAGAGGTTTGAAGAGTCCAGGGATGGGTGATTGGCACAAGCCCCACGTGCAGACAGATTTATGGGGTCATGACAGCTCCGTGCAGAAAGTAAATACACAGGAATGTGGCAGAAGTAGACCCAAGCATAACACAGGTGATACTCCTTACTTTGTTTTAGGAAAATTAGTAAAAGGAAAAATAATTCACGGTCTACAGCTGGCTGGGAAAATGCAGCTACCAATACCAAAATTAGCTACTAAGTGTGATATTTATGGATGCATTGCTTTAGTACTGTTCAGTAAAGGTGAATTTCTTGCCCTTTTCTTAGTTATTTGTTGTCTTTCCTTTCAGAGCAATCACACCATTTGACTGTTCTGCACGCTGGGTTAGCAGGTTTTGTTTCTAATCTGCCATCTTTCTCTGGTCCTGGTTCTATATTCATTTGTTAAACCTTTTACTCAACCCTTTAAGAACTTGTGCCAAGTGCATAAGTTCCAATAGAACAGCATCCACATTAATGTGTTCCAGCTCACCTTGAACACACAGCAAAGTTGTTGTCACCTGTGGGTGCATGTGTTTGATATTCAGAAAGAATGAGTGATCTACTGGCAGATTATTACGTGCATTTTATATTATACTGATTTAGCCAAGCTCAGGTTTTTTCGTTGTTTGTAGCTTTTACAGTCAGCTGGGGAAAAGAAAGGGAGGAAAAGAAGATATTAATCCTCAAAATCTCATTCTTTGGATGTAGTTCTGTAATCAAAGGGCAGACATTCCCTGCTCTGCAAGCTGCCCACACCAGTGGCCTCTTGCATCAGGCAGTGCTGCCGACTCTCGTGATTTACTGAGGCTCTCATGACTCCGCACGTTTGTTCCTTTGTGGTTTTGGAGGAGAGTTTGAGAATGAAGTCTGCGAGGTTAAACAAGAAGAAGAGGGAAAATTAAAGCCTGTAAATGCATCACTCTGGAGGTGCCCGTGCTCTGCAGGGTGGGTTTGGGGTGGGCAGAGGATGCTGAGCACCAAGTGCAGAAGAACCCACGTTGGCTGGAAGTGTGACAAAGGACACAAGCACCAGGATGGCTGTGGAGGCTGACATGTGAAATAGGTGGTGAGGAACAGGGAGCACAAAGAAAGACTCCAAGCCCCTGAGTACACATACATATCCTAGAGTCCTGGCTTTAGCTGGGAAATGGGAAAGGTTTTAATTTAAAATTTGATTTAAGGGAGAGAGACTTTTTCATTAGCGTAGCAGTTACTCACTCAGTTGGGAGCTATTGGAAGAAATTAAAGTACATTTGGCAATCTATATGCTTCAAGCAGGAATGGGATCTATCTATCTATTTATCCACCTTTCTGCCTAATCACATAAATTCCATGATATCCAGGGTTACATTTTCCCTTTTCTCAACGGCTGCAAAATCTGCCTGCCTGAAACCCCACTGAAAGGAGAAAGTTATTACCAATGTCAACCACTCTCTTAAGTTTTTGTATTACTGTTTCTTTCTGCTATTAAGGGATGGATTTTCTCTCAATCAGCTGAAAAAACACACTGGAAAACATTTTGTTATTGGCTTTTTTTTTTTTTCTTTTCAATGACATTTTTTCAGGGAGAAAAAAAAAAAAGGAAGTAGGCAAAAAGAAAGAAATGCAAGTGAAAAATCTAAGACAAAAACCATAGGAGAGTGGTTTGGGGAAGTGTGTGCTGTGTTCATAGCCCTGTGTTAGTATGCAGTTGCCTCCTTTCTCATAGAGCTTAGCATAAAGTTTTGTAAGTTGTGGGGCTTTTTTTTTTTTTTTTTTTTTTTCCTCTTTTGTCAAAAAAAATTATGAAAGTGTCGCTTTTCCTTTGCGGTTAATTCAGGAGAGATCCTCAATTCGAGCAGGGCACATTTTCATGCAAATACAGCAGCACAGTTTCCAGCCCCCTAATAGCTTCTTACAAATGATGTGCCATTACAACGAGGTTTATTTAAACAAATTTAATACATCTTTAATCAAGCTGGAGAGCATTTTCAAAGGTCACGCTCCAAATCAGGATCACTGTTCAGAGCTTATCAAAGTATTAGCTTAAGGGGGAGGGAGAATTATTTCTTGGACAAGTAATTTTAGGCAAATCTTTATTTACATTTTTATTCAGTTATTAAATTTTATTCCTTTCCCTCCTCCTCCTAGTCTCCATTTATGAACCTATAAGAAAGTCTGTAAATGGAGCCATAAGCATATCACAGCAGTTACTATTTCCAGGGGCTATTCCTTTGAATCGACTGGGCCCATAAAAGCAAGGATGAAGTCACTTTTTT
>VXBB01017090.1:183086-197008 GCA_013399915.1 Illadopsis cleaveri
TTTTTTTTTTTTTTTTTTTTTTTTTGGTTTAAATTAATATTCCTTTTCTCTGTGTGATTGGAAGACCTCCAGACCAACCAAGAGTCTACCACTCTTGGGCTAGGAAAACAAGGAACCCAAATGGTGCTTTGAACTTCTTTTATGAGGTGAAACAAAGGTGGGCTGTGTGTGTGTGGCATGGAAGGGCCCAGAGCACTGACAAACCAAAACCCTTCGTGGCACAACCCTTTCCAAAGGCAGGGTGAGGAAGCACAGTGACGTGGGAGGACTGGGAACTCCAACTTCCACATGGCAAATCCCAAAATCCTGCAGCAGAGGGACTAAGGTTGCCGGAGCCAGCAGGTTCATTCAGGGGTGAAGGGGGTAAAGGGATGCTCAGAGCAGGAAAAATTGCTCTTGCCCCAAAGACTTGAGGTCAGGCATGACTTTGGCCATGCTCATTTTGCTCCTTACTTAGGCTAACTCAGGCCTCAGCTTTTTCATGCCAAACACCAAGGCCTACACCTATCCCTTTAATCCTTTTTTGGCAGTTTTTTCCTCTTATGGGAGGCTTTTTTAATTGGTTTCTTCTTCCTCAAGCCAAATGTTGTGAGCTTTTTCTGCTCCCCTAAGCACCAGGGCTGTGGCTTCCATGTCCACTCCCATTACCAGTTCCACCTCAAGCATGATTCATAAAGTTTAAAGCCAAAGGGAATGATTAGATCATCCAGTCTGACCTCCTGTATACCACAGGCCATTAAATTTCACCGAATTACCTCTGGATTGATCCCAATAAGTTTTGTTTTTCTGAAGAATGTCTTGGAGAAATCACCCAATCATTGTTTTGAGTGATCAGGGGCTGGATTGCCCCTGTTTCCTCTCAGTGGGTTATTCCTGTGGTGAATTACAGTTGATTGCAGCAAAAGGGCCCAGAAAAGCATTGAAACAGAACTTCCAAAGATTAATTAGCATCCTCTACCTAATCTGTGGACAATAATCTGTTGTGGTTTATGTCCAGTTTCACAGAAGCTCCATGGAAGCATGATATGTTGTACTTAAAGAGTGGGGGGCTTTTTTGGTCAGAAACAGCTCTTTTCCCCACAGTATTTCTAAATATTTTTTTGTCAAAACCCCAGGAAAATATGTCAGTTTTATGATTACATTACAGGTATGAGTCAGTGCATTATTTCACTTTTGTGTAAGGTATGGCTCCACAAATATCAGCCCAAAGCTGATCAATAGCTTGTCTCCAACAGTTGTAAGGTAAAAGTATAAGAAGAGGCCAGGAAGAGAGAGACTCCCCTTGGTACACCCTGCTGCTCCTGGCAGTGAACCAGAGGTGCATATGGCAGAGGTGACATGGCTGTGGCCATATCATCGTGTTCTGTCTACTCCACTTTTCTGTTCATTGCACAGATACTCTGGTAACTAATCCCACTTAAAACTCTCATCTTCCCAATGAGTTCCACGGCTCAGTTGTGCAATGTGTTTTGTTAGGTTTGGTTTTGTTAGGTTGCAGCTTGGTACCTCTTGTCTGAGTGCTGCTGACTTCATGTTTTATTAGACACTCTAGGCTTGGGGTTTTGATCTCTCATTGCATCGTTCACACTTTGGTGCAACTTCGTGCAACTTTTCTCAAGTATTTCCAGTGCTGACCTATTTGGATCCTTTCATTTTGAGAAGTGATAAGCTCTGATTATCCTGATTTCCCTTCTTTATTCCATGTTGGTATCTGTTATGCATTTTTCAAGGTGAGGGTGATGAGAAAACTGAGAGTTCAGTATCTGAGATATGGGAATGCAGCAGATATTTTTTAAAAAGTAACGAATTATCATAGAATTCCACAATGATTTGGGTTGGAAGGAACTTTAAAGATCCCATTTCACTCCCTGCCAGGGAAGGCAGAGATCTTCCACTGTCCCAGGTTGCTCCAAGCCCTGTTCAGCTTGGCCTTGGACACTTCCAGGGATCCAAGAGCAGCCACAACTTCTCTGGGCACCCTGTGCCACGGCCTCACCACCCTCACAGGGAAGAATTTATTGCTAAGATCTCATCTAAACCTTCTCTCAGTAATGTCTGTGCCTCTTCTAGATTTCTTTTCTATTAATTCTTATCCCCATTTTACCTTCTGAGTGCCTGAAGTTACCTGATCATTGTGATACCACCTATTTGCCACCCATGAGTGATTTAGTGAATCTAAAATTTCTAGTTCAAAGTCTGACATTAACTAAATGCATCTTATCATTTAGAAGAAATATTTGTATATATTTTAAATTGTTTCACACATGAAGTAAAATAATAGCAATTTGTTCAAATTAAGTTATCTGGAGGATGCCTTTGGCACTGCTGTGATCTGGTTGCTCACTACTCCTTTAGTTAAGCTAACATTTTCCCTATCCTGGATTTCGTCCAAAGAGGGCTGCAATAAATGACCAAAAATTTCTCTTTAACTGTTACTCTTAAAATTGCCATTGTGCCTGAAATTAAGCACTTTGGTACTCAAGACACACACATACATATTCCAAATAAAACCCCCAGAACAAAGCTAGAAAAGCACTTAATTCTCATCTGTAAATAGCCTAGTTAGCTCTGAAAAGCAGTAGAATACATTTGTTTTTCACACAGGAAGAAGGAGCTCGTTACACATTGGTCCCCACCCCTCTTTCTAGACCCATGTGGAAATACATGTGTTAAATAACCCAGCACTTCAGCAATATACTCTATTTATATTTTATATAAAATAATAATCTGGGCCATGGCGCTTTGAGCGGTTCACAGAAGCACAAGAAGTCATTAACCTAATCCGCAACATAACATGATGTAAATCATATAAGATGTCATGCATTTTTAGAGGAAGTATTATTTTGAGTGAATACAGACACAGCTATTTGGCATGATTTCTTGAAGGGGATGGGAGTGTTGTGACCCAGAAAATGTGCTGCATTTATTGCTTTGACTCAGGATGTTATGAAGCTTCACATAAAAATGGAAGTTTCAAAACAACAACTTAAAAAAAAAAAAAAAGTAAGTTAAATACCAGGAATGTCTTTGTCTAGCTCTAGATTTAGGCTGTGCTGAAGTGTGCATTCCAGCCTCTTGTATTTATGCCTTTACCAAAAGTCACTTCAAAGAAAACTTGCAGAAACCAGAAAATTCTTCTTTATGGACGACAAAACAAAAATTAATGGTACTACTCCCAGTGCTTCAAAAATTATATTTCTTTTCTTAAGAATGAGAAAAGGAAAATCTGAGTAATTACTTAAAGGACACTGTATGTGACTCATTTTTTGTCATCACAGCTGTCTACACAAGGTCTTAAAAATCTACCTACTCTTGAATGTGCTTGGGTAATAATGATACAGCCCATATAAAGCCAGATCCAGAGTTTGCTGAAATCATAGGGAGGCTTTGTAAATACTCCAGTACTCTTGGATGCAAGCTCTGCACTTAATTCTGCAAATCAGGATGTAGTAGGATCTTTCATATGAGTAAATCACATAATATTTTTCATAGAAAGTGAAGTATGTGCAGAGGGAAAATGCTGCATGCTTGGAATATGAGTTCAAAGAAGTGGAACAGTCATCAACAAGTTCCTGGCTGTGTCCCATATGGAAGCAGGATACTTGCAACCTCGAAGTGGTAAATTACACTCATTAAACTTCCTTTTGAAAGAGTTACAGATCACTCACTGCTTTTGAGCTCATCTGGGAGCTCCACAAAAGCAACTTTAGAAGATCTTTATCTTCATTGGGAAAAAGTTCTGGTAGACTTCCATGAGTTTTATCACAGAATGGTTTGGGTTGGAAAGGCCCTTGAAGATCATCTCATTTCCCCCCTGCCATAGGCAGGGACAACTTCCACTATCCCAGTTTGCTCCAAGCCCCATCCAACCCAGCCTTGGACACTTCCAGGGATCCAGGGGCAGCCACAGCTTCTCTGGGCACCCTGTGCCAGGGCCTCAGTATCCTCATATGGCTGTACTTGTCCCTTCTCCTTATTCCATGGCAGGAAATCAGTATTTTATAGTGATAGCATGAAGAAACCAGGCTCCTTGCTCCACAGGGATGGAAACCACATTCCCCAAAACTCTCCTCAAGCCCACAGTAAGAGCTGCACTGGAAATACCTGAACTTGTAAATGCCACGTAGAGGTATGCAACAACTTTCCTGAGTTTCTTCCGCCCTCTCTAAGATTTTTTGGTTTTTTTTTTCTTGGAGGTAGTCCTTAAAATCCTGATGTTGCTGGCCTTGTGGTAAAGTTGCTGCCCCGTTATTCTCACTCAAACTCAGGCAGGAGTGGCAGTGCTGTAGCTCCTGCATCAGTTTGCAGCCCACTTGTGCAGGCTTAAGTGGTTGATGTAGTTAGGGCTCTTACCCTAATGTGCCAGCACTCAGCTAAATGGAACCTATGATCTCCTCTGAGGTTCATCCATCATTATTCAGAACCTCTGCTTTGTGCTGTCATGCGGGCAAACGCTTTCATGTATTTATTCATCTCATTGTAAGAATTTCTGCAAGCATATGCAGACCACTAAGGCCAGCAGTGATTAAAGCCATGCAGCCTTGAGCAGATGTAGACACTTTAGTTCCCCCTATTCATTCTGCTGAAGGAGTATAAATCAAGTATTTTCGGCACCAGGAGAAGAGCTCATCTGTTGCTGAAGATCACTGCTTTCCCCAAATATCTTTCTTAATCGTTGTCTTGTTATTATACTTGCCTGTTCCATAATTCCTTTTGTACAGGATGGAGCAGTGAAATGGATGCTGAACTTTTCTCACAGCCCCAGTGTTTGGGTGGCTACAGCAAAATCCTGCTTTTAATGGGAAGGAGCTGTGAATCCTGGAAAAGGGAAGAAATTGTATTGATTTGATAATTCGTTACCTTTCCAAAACAGCAGAGCTGTGGAGGGAGAACGTGAGGAGGAAGCAGCATCCGTGGAGAGAGAGGATTCAGCCAAAATAATTTTAATTTTAATAGGTTATAAAAATCCAGGCTGAAACTGGCCTGTGACACGCAGGGCCGCTATTTGCAGCAGCGCACTTTTAACCGCGGCCATAAAACGTGTTTTCTGTCTAAGGAGCATTTCTCTACTTGGTTAATTTTTGTGAGCCTTTCATTTATACAGTAGGTCATCCTCCCAGACAAGCTTTCTGCTGGCCCTGGAGCTCCAAAGGAGCATTTGATTCTCTGCTTGGACCCTGTCCTCTACCTCTGTTCCTTGCCAGCCCAATTAGCCTTGCACTGCATGGCTGTCAGTAGCCTAACTACCTCGGAGCCATCAGATTAAAGTTTCCCTTTCCCAACTACTCTATTCATCAGGAATCCAGCACAGCCAAGGTTTGTATAACCTGCTATGCTGAGCCCTCCCACTCAATTGATTTCTGATCCCTAATGAACCATAGGCTGATGGACAATTACTCATCTTGCTGAGACATGTGGGGACTGTTAAAGGCAAGGTACTCGGCAGCTTGTGAAACTCTGTGCTTTCTTATTTAACATTAGCTGTAATTTCTGACACAGGAAGGATTATAACAGGATCTGTTAAACATCAACCAGGCTATCTCGCTAATGGCTGAAATTGTTTTTTAAAAACTCTCAGTCCCTTTATTATTCACTTGCAGATAAACATGTAACAATGAATTTTAACAATCTGGTACATTTAGAAGAAAAGTTACAAGCCCCTGAAATACCCCACGGTGGAATATGACATTAATAGCTCAAAGCAGCTCAGCGCTGCTAATGTGGACTGTTCTGTGTTGGACTGTAGCTCAGATGGATACAATTAAAATAAGAGTATGATTATTGCTGTTACTGTACTGTGTTATGACTGCTCTGAAGTGCTTCAGCAGCCTCAGTCAGTGCTTTTTTAAGCAGGGCTTTGCCACACCGAGTGTGTTAAATCTTAGCCCTGATGTGTTGATGAGGATAACGATTGGAATGTTAGAAAAATCATCTATTCCTAGACTTAAGCACTTTAATAATTAGACAGCTAAATTTGTTATCCCCGGGGTCATAAAACTCCTCAGGGAAATAAATTATTAAAATCCCCCAGTTTTTAAAGGGTAAGGTATGTGATCCGTGCTGCTTTTGAAAGAAATGGCTTCAAAAATGTCTGTCTGACTTTTGGCTCACTTGGCTTGTTCATCCTTTGCAACCAATGATATCATCAGAAAATGCACCACTCATACCAGTGATTTCACTTCCAGTTTAAGGAAATAGCCTGTAAAAAATGACAAGAGGGACAAACAAATACAGAACTTCAGAAGTAGTTGTGTTATAAACTGATTAAAATAACAAAAAACACCAGCAAGGTAGTTTAGCAGCACACTTCTAAGTTCACCATGTAAATAGAAATATTTGCTCTCTTAAAGATCACGTGATTGGATATACAAGTAATTTGGGGTAACATTATTACTCATTTGTGTAAATAGTAAGGACAAAAGGGAGAGTGATTTTTATTTCATTTTCTGGTTTCTTTCCCCTTTTATCTTCCAACCATCTATCTGTAGAGTCTGAAATGTTTTGCCTCACAACCTCATTGTCCTCCTTGAAATCCCTTGTGCTCTTTTTATCGCTTTCCTTTAAGAACCTTCCTGCAGACCTGGAACAGTCCAATCCTTAAAACTGGGTGCCCTGTTCTTATACAGAGGGCACAGCCTTAAAGACTCTGAATGTGTCTTCATTTGTGCTCTTAAAAAGCCATTATGGCTATTGCTATTTTTAATTATTTATAGGGGTCCCTATAGATGGATACTATAACATGCAAATAGATAAGTTGGTGACCCCTCCCCAGCAACACTGGTTTTAAATTAAAATATGAGATAATGGGAAAAGAGCAGCTCGTGGAAACAAATATGAGCAGAAGCAGGGAGCAACAAAACTAATACTTTTCTTTGGGTTATTATTGAACATGTATTGGAAATATGGAATCCCAGAACAGTTTGGGTGGGAAGGAACCTTAAAGTCCATCTCCTTCCACCCCCTGCCATGGGCAGGGACACCTTCCACTATCCCAGGTTGCTCCAAGCCCCATCCAACCTGGTCTTGGGCACTGCCAGGGATCCAGGGATCCACTAGTCCTATCATTACATGAAAATATTTGGAACATTTCACAAATTTGGGAATATGCATGAAAAAAACTTCTTGAGTTATTTCAACCAGGTCTTCTTATCCATTTCTTCAGTTTCTTGAAATCCATCTTAAGACTAAGAGAGCCAAACCTACTCCCTGTTGTTCCAGACTTTTACTCTCTAGTAAACAGCCTTGTGTCTGTTTTAAATCTGATTTCTCCATGGCAAATTATTCTTATTCCATTTGCTTTTGTGTTGACACTGTCCTTCAGGGGATGATACCTATATTTGGTGCTGTGTCCTCAGCATGGCTGGATCCTAGACTCCAGCATCTTTCTCTTGGAGTAAAAAGGCAAAGATCTTCCCTTCTATCATTGTCTTCTAGCTCATGTCTGAAGAGTAGCACTCACTCTTCAGATTGAATTGATACTTTTAGAGGTGTCAGAGTTGCTTTTCCTGAAGGAAAACACTTTACAACTTGATTTTGTCTCATAGTCAGAAGAAACACTCCTCTTGTCCCTCACCACCCCTCTGCCATTCCTCATCCCCCTCTCAGACCATGCTTGTGAGTGGGCTGGCACAGCCCCAGATGTGGCCACATCTGGGCAAGAAGACAGCTGTGCTTAGGCTAAAACCAAAATTGTATAAGGATTGGGAAAACTGGACCGCCCCCCAAAAAAAAAAAAAAAAGGCAAGAGAAAACTGTGTCCAAACTGCACATGAATTTTTCATTCATGTGGAAATTTTCTTTTACATTTATGAAGGATTTTGAAGGGAGGTGTGTTTCGTTGCTTATTTTTCCATATTGACCTTGCTATTAAAAAAAAAAAAAAAATCTGCCTCTTGTTTGGGCTCTGAAATTGAAGTGCTTCAATGGCAGGGCAGAAAGCAAGAGGAATGCTGCTTCCAGAAAAAAGAAATTTCTGCTCGATATTGTCAAGTTGAGGCCTCGGAAGTTTAAATATTGAATTTAAAAACAGACTGCTGTTTGTATGAGCTTTTTTGGTTTGTCACCGATTTGTCCCTTTTAAACATTCTATTTCATTTTTGTTGGGACTGGAGGGTAAATAGCAATTGCAATTCTGGTGTACTCCCTAATATTCCCAGAAAATCCTGTTGGATCACGAGGAATAACTGGCAGGTGTCCTGGATGATGTGGTGTCTGGCCTTTGTGGATGACAGCTTCCATCCCGGAATCTCTGCCTGCATGGGGTATAAATGTGTGGTCAGCACTAACCCTCAGACTGGGATCAAGCTGAGTTGCTTGCTTCAACTGTGCTGCTGTGCTGTGCTGCTTCAACTCCTCACTTCTTTTTGGTTGGAATCCTTCTGATTCAGCTTCAACTCCTCACTTCTTTTTGGTTGGAATCCTTCTGATTCAGCCAATTGTGGAAACCAAAGGGGTTTAGCAACTCCGGTGTCACAGGTGGAATGTGCTTGTTTGTAATTGTAGGAATCTTTTTTAATGTTTTTATTCTGGCCAGAGGTGTAGGGAAGTGATAGCAGGAAGCCTGCTTGTATTCACCTGGCTGGAAGGAATCCTAAGGCAAGCCCAGGATGCTCGTGGTGATCAGCACCAAATTCAAAGCAAATATTTCGGTGTGAAAAATCTCTCTTGTAAAGGTAAAGCTGCTCTGTGCCCTCAAGCCCTGCACTGACCATCAAAAACCTGGCCCTAAAGCCCAGAGCAGCCCCGTGGTGACGCACAGCCTGAATTCAGGGGGGTATCAGAGAGAAAACACCTCTCCAGGTTATGAACTTTTCTCAGGGCAGTGTGATCAGTTCCAACTCTCTCAAACTCCTTGAGTGTCCCAAACAAGCTCTTCAGCCTCCCTTCTTTCCCCGAGATCTCAGCCTGTGAGATCGTGGTGTTGGTGTTCTCCTGAGCCCTAGTGTTGTGGGACAGCCTGTCCCAGAACCAGGTGGGTGGAGATGGGGACACTTCTGTCACTTGGATCTTGTGCTTAATAGCGGAGACGGCGGCGTCACCGACGGCTGGGATCCCTTTGGATGGTGCCAGGCTGTGCTGGGACAGCCTGGAATGCTGTGTGCAAATCTGTCCCTGGCCCTTGGGAATGTTTTGTTGCTGGCAGCAAGACTCTGGCTCTTCCTTGACACCAGGCTGGGGGTGGAAAGTGTGAGAAGGGAGCTTGGCAGCAGAGTTACCTGGCTGTGCTTTTGGGGCGTCCCTGTTGGTGGGGAGCTCCAGGATTTCTGCCCGTGGGGGGAATTGGTTTGGCTGGGCGTTGTGTATTTGGGGCTGAAGTATAAAGTCTTTTCCTCTTCACCTGCACTGGCCTCCTATGCAGTCTCCAGTTTAAAAAGGGAATTTCCCTCAGTGATATCAGGCTTATAGATTAGCTCAAGATACCAAATGGACCAGAAGACAACCATACTTTTTAAAGTAATGTAATAAGAATCATTCATTTGTTTTTATTTCTTTTCAAAGATTATCTTTACTCATTCTCAGGTCAGGTCATGCTGCATGTGCTGAAAATAAAATCCATGCCTAATACCCAAACTTGCAACCCAAAGGTAATAATTTCAGACTTATTCAAATTAGAATAACTTTTTTATACAGCAGATATACTGAGAAGTGAGGGAATCCAATGTTTCACTACCCATCATTAAAAATTACTATAATTACAAGTGCATATTGGAGCTATTTTATAGGATATGCTACTTTTTTTTCTCCTGTAAAAACAAGGAATGAAAATTTCTTTGAAAACTGACTTTCAAACCATCCTGGTGGGAGTTCACTACCCATGGTCAGCAGTGGATGGAGAGCTGAGTTAAAGTCAGGGAGAACTGGACTGAGCCTGTGCTGAAATGTGAGTTTGGAGGCACTGGATGGGAAGGTTGTAAGATCAGTAAAAGGCCAATAATGGAGATTTTCTCCTGTCTGGGGTGCAGTGAGGCTTTCAGTGATACCTGAACACACCTGGTGGAAGTGGAAGCCCTGGAATACCTGAAGGAAAAAGGATGCCTTTTCCTGGCTATTTACTAATTCAGTAGTGAAGAGTTCCACTGCACATTTCTAGATCAGCATAATTTTCCTCCTTCTCCCATCTGACACAGTCTCAACACTCACTCTCTCTCAGCTGTGTCTCCTTTCCTCTCTCATTCCTCCACCATCTGCTCCACATGCTTTCCCATAAATTCCTGACTTGGACTCGGTTCCCCCGCTCTGAGCTTATCTGTCTCGGGGTTACACGCTGGAGCCATCAGAAAGGCATCCCAGAACTTTCTGTGTGAAAGGAATAGCCATGGCAAAACCTCCAGAGGAGTTTGGGAGGTCTCTCCAGGGGTCAGAACTTAATTTCTTGTTTATTTTGAGGGGTTTTTGTGGTATGGGAGGACAAGAGAGGTGTCAGGAGTTAACAGAAGTTTACATGATTAATGTTCTCGTGTTTTGAATGTTATTCCCAGAGTGGATTCAGATGGAGGAAATTAAAAATAACAATAAAAATATTACTGAGTTCTCATTCCTATTATAGATAAAAATTATCTTTTCTTTCTTATTTTTTTCCCCTAGCCACTTCTTTCTCTTTCTTTTTAGGAAAACTCCTGTTTCCTACAAAGAAATTACCACTATCCCATGCCCCCCAAAACCCTCCAAAAGGAAAGATATTTTACTTAGAATACTGTGTTTTCTGAACTTGGCTATCTCTGTTTTGAAAGACAGAACTATCAAAATAGAGGAGAAGTAAGGAAATGCATTTCAAGCAAATATAAAGGTTAATTAATTTCTGTTAGTTGGCAAAGAGGATCCACAGGGTGGTACTGTTAGGAATGGAGAGAGTTTTAAGTACATTTTGCATCCTTGCTTTGGAAAATTTTGAAATCCAGGGAAGTACAACTCCCTACCTGTCCTGAAATCCAGGGGAAGTACATTTCCCAACCTCTTCAGGCTCTGCCTTCCATTGTGGTTGCTCTAGGAACTGATGATGTTTGTCATGTGGCAAACATCTGACTCTTTGACTGTTGGAAGTGGTTGGATTCTGCTCTGAATCAGACCATATTACAGGGAAAACCACCATTATCTACAAGTGGCTCTTTGCTCCCAGTGCTGCTGGAAATTAGGAAAAACATGGCTGATTTTAGTGAAAACCAATCACAGAGTCTTAGAATTGTTTTGGTTGGAAGATGCCTTCAAGACTCATCCCAACACCTCTCACGAGACCAGGCAGCTCCAAGCCCCATCCAACCTGGCCACGATATCAAACCCAGTTTGTTGCACCTCAGTATTTCTCTTTAGAAATGATGCACTGATTTTTTTGTCTTTGCAGTAGTGTTAAAGCAGTAAAGGTAAAATTTAGTATAATTGAGGCAGAAACTAATTGCACAGCTTTATGCAGCCTTGACATCCCCAGTGTCCCTCACTGCAATGGGTACTCCAGGCAGCCTGGTCCTTGTGTTGGAGCTGTCCCAGTTGGAGCCAATCCTCATTGCCCAGGGGTCTGGCCGAGCTCCTGCTGCAGCTCTGCCATCACATGGTGTTGTAGTGTGGATTTTTGGTTTTCTCTGTTTAATGCTTCATTTATTTATAAGTTTTTTACGTANCAGGGCTGCTGCAGCCGTGAGACACGGGGCGACCACCGCAACAACATGGTCATCCTGCTGAATTTTAATCCTGGACTTGTCAGTGTTTAGGAAGCTGTAGGTTTCTAAATGGGAGTTCCTTAACCTGCTCTTGTGTGTGGGTTTGTTGTGGGGCAGTGGGAAGCCCAGGAGGGGTCAGGCTGGAAGGGACTTCAGTGAATCATCTGGTCCCATCTCCCTGCTCCAGCAGGGCCATCCCACAACAGTAGCACAGGATTTGGTTTTGGAATGTGCCCATTGAGGGAGACTCCACGCCCTCTCTGAACAATCTGTTCAGGGCTCAGTCACTGCATAGGGAAGTTCTTCCTCCTGCCCAGGTGAAAGTTCCTGGGGTCAGTTCCTGATTCATGAACTTCCTGGGCTCTGCTCGGAGCCCTCCCTGCAGACAGGGACAGGCAGGGGTGAGGTCCCCTCTCAGCTGTGTCTCCTCTCCAGACTGAGCAGCCCCAGCTCCTTCAGCCTTTCCCCCTGTGCTGGAGTTTAAATGCTCTTGCTAAGAGAAACCAAGATAATAAACAAAGAGTTATATCAACATTATTTAACTTTTAAAATAATAATGGACTTGTTGATTTCTGAGATGGAAAAATCATTAGGTGTGTGTACCTAAGATCAGTCAAGTGAAGGAATAATCAAACTCTCCCTGAATAATCTTTGTATCAAAAGCTTCACTCTGTCCTTATTTCAACTCCACAAACAATAGATGTGCATCACAGCATGTCCAGAAGGTCATGAAACAGGCATGTTTTGCCCAGATAAAATGAGCTATCAGATATTGGAAAAAAATATTCTGGAATTGATCTTTTGTGGCTTCTGTGAGCAAGAAACAGGGTTATATTAATTTTAGAACCATCTGAGCTTTGGGCACTGACTTTCATTGGCTGAGATGTTAATATTTTATGTGAGCCTAAAGCATGCCCAATTAAAGCGAGATCAGAAATGTCCACAAGTATATTCAAAGAAAAGCATTAGACTTTTAGACAGCGCCATAAATCCGCGCGCCAAAAAAGCTACAGAGGGAGAACGTTAAGGGTCTGGCAAATAAAGAAGTAAATAAAAGCTTGGAATGTCATTCCTGCAGCTCAGGCAAGTCCCGTGGTGTGAAAGCAAGCCTCACCAGAAATCCTTTGAAATAATTGCCACACACGGATGCAGATGCCAGGAGCTGGTTTAGGGGGTGGGTGGCACAGCACAGGGTGCAGCCCTGAGATGGACCCCAAAATGTGGCTGTCAGATGGTGAGGTTGGTCCTCAGCAGGGAATCAGAGTCAGGGAATATCCTGAGTTGGAAGGGACTCACAGGGGATCTTCCAAGTCCAGCTCCTGGCCCTGCACAGACACCCCAACAACCTCCCCCTGTGCCTGAGAGCCTTGTCCAAACTCTCCTGGAGCTCTGGACTTCTCAGAACCTGCTCAGCCCCTGCCTCAGGGCTGAAGATAATCCTGACTATGGAAATTACAAGGTGCTGGCCATCTTATCAGCTCTCCAAAACTAAGATTCTTGCTGTTTCCAGTCCCCCCCANTAACAGGTTCCTGTCTGCATTCTGGTGGGCAGAATTTAATAATTCTGTGATAAAGCAGGCTCTGGGCCAGGGGGTGATCTGGATTTCAGGTGTCTGTTCTCCCATGCCAAGGCAGAACATCAGCTCTGCTCCCTCATCCCCTGAGCCCTGCTCCAGACACCACTGCTGCTCTTCACACTGCTCCACTGCAAGCTCCTAAATAATCGTGTTCTTATGGAAAATTTGGGGTCTTGAGCATGGAATAAATCCACAGGGGTCTCAATTTTCAGTGCTGTGTGNCTCTTTGATTTCTTGTGGTATACAAGAGTTAACCTGGGTGTGCTGCAAACTCACCAGCTGTGTTAATCTCGAAAGGGTTTTTGTGGGCCCCTGCACCACTGCTGAGCCTTTAAAGCAGCATTTTGAAAGGCTCTGGAAAAGTTTGAGTTGGGTGGAAAAGGCTGTTAAAACTATGGCCAGTTCTTGTAATTCCTGTCAATAAATTCCCTTACTGTCCTTGCTGCCCAACATCTTCCACCCAATCTTTCACCTCCATCCCTGCCTGGAGGGCTCACCTGGATCCATTTATCTGTGATGCCACTCCATACTCAGGTTTCATCACCTGATTTTGGGTCCCAGACACCAAATTTCCCCTAAATTTTCTCTGTTTTNGTGCATAGAAATTTTGTCATTTGGAGGGTTTTTTGGTTATTAGGAGGGTCTTGTTTGGTTGGTTTTTTTCTTGAATGTTTGTTTGTTTGTTTGTTTGTTT
>VXBB01017090.1:197013-214655 GCA_013399915.1 Illadopsis cleaveri
CTGCCTGGAGGGCTCACCTGGATCCATTTATCTGTGATGCCACTCCATACTCAGGTTTCATCACCTGATTTTGGGTCCCAGACACCAAATTTCCCCTAAATTTTCTCTGTTTTGCTGCTGAGCTAATTCAGGCCTGGCATTGCCCCGGTTGTGCAGACCTGCCCTGGAAAACGGGGAAGCAAGACACAGATTTTACAAGTATGAAATATATTTTATCTAAAAAGTCTGCTGTCGTTGTCTGCATGTGTCTGTGCATCTATGGCTCTGTTTAAAAAATTGGAAACAGTGTCTGGACTTTCTACAGAAAAGATCTTTTTATCTGTTAAGCTAAATATNTTTTTGTTTGTGAACATCCACTCTTAGGATGAAACCCCTTGTCTACCAAGTGTCCACACACAGCAAACTCTTGTGGATTAATCAGGGTGGCTGAACCACTTTAGATAAAACAAAAAACAGAACTGTTCTTTCTTTTGTCCTTTATTTCCTTTTCTTCTGCATTCCTCAAACCAAACATAAACTTTTCTGAGGTTTCTGAAAGTTTTGAAAACTTTCTGTGTTTGTTTTACACATTTTCACATGCTTTTATGCTTCCTGGTCATTCTCTGGGTCTGTAAGGAGGAAAAAAAATAGTGTATAAAGAAATGCCTGGTATTTGTTGGTAACTCTCATGGGAGTTTTTCCCTTCAAGTATTCAGCCTTTTTATCCTCCTGTTCTGTATCCATGGTCAGCTCAGCATCATGGGGTTGGTGATTATTGTTAGATGAAGCTTGCATATTACCTGCACTTGGATATTTATTGGCTCATTATAAAGTTTATATGAATTATTATGGAGTTATGGAATCTCTTAAGCCCCCTGAGAGGGAAAGTTATGCTTGTGTAAAATGATATTTACCTTTGTTACAGCAAAAAAAAACATTGTTTCTTAATTAACAAAGAGCTCTGGAAGCACATTTGCTGAAATTTCCTCCATCTGAGGGTTTTTGTAGTCAAAAGCTTGGGTGAGCTTGTTTAACTTTAGAGATACGGTAAAGAAACTCGTGAGAGTGTTTTGTCCAGAGTGTGAGAGAATTCTTAGCTGTATGAAAACTCTAAGGGTCATTGGCACATTTGGTTCTTGATTTTGGTTTCAGTGGACACTGAAAGTAGGAAAAGGTGGGAAGGTGTCCATCCACCTCTCTGCCCTGCATGCTCTGAGCCAAACCCGACATTCACTGCCAGAGTGAAAATATTTCATGTATTTTGTGCAGCCAAACAAACAAACTCAGATACTAACAACCTGAGTCAATTCTGAGTAATTGATTTAGGGCTGAAAGGCTTGTGTCCTATTACCAATCCCTTGAGCTATGCAGTCCCTAGAGAGGAAAATTATTGTGTTTTTCCATGCCCTGTCTGCTCACATGAGCAGAAGGAGCAAGGCAGAGGAATGATGTGACACATACATCTGTTCTCATGTATCAAAGCAAAGCTGTGAGGTCCAGTTGCAGTCTGTTTTTATCTCTAACCATGTCACAGGGCCTTCAAAAAATAAGAAATACAATTTGCAATTGTTTGGAGTACAAAAAAGTCTTGAGTAGGTCCCTTCACTCTTCAGGTATTGGAATTTTCTTTGCATTTTTGCTCATCTGCAGCATCCTTGAGCCTCGTATAAAGTCTGATCCTGGCATGGATTTCTCTCAACATCCACACCAGTGGTTTGTGCTTTCCCTGGGTGGTTCAGCACATGGAATTTGCTCTCCTCAAGGACTTCAGACTCATCAGATGCTGGATCTTGCCTTTCCCAAGCATGGGAGGAACACAGTAGGTCTGATTCAAAATGTCCTCATCTGTCCTGATGTGTTCATAAGCAAAGGAAAAGATTCAAAACAAACACATGAAAACACCCATTTCTTGCCTCCTTGCAAATGTCTATCATGATTTAAACCACCACTTCAGCTTCTTTGGTCTCATAGGTTATAATTTCCTGTTATCAGGGTGAGGATGTTTTAAACAGCTTTTTGCAGATGATTAGGTATTTGCTGATCATTCAGGACAATTTACAAAGATAAATATATGTTAAATGGGTTTCTTGTTAAAACCAATGTACAAGTAACCCCTCGAGGCCAGACAGTAATTACTCCTAATAACAAATTAAAGCATTACCTACTTCTTTTCCGTTTTTCATTTTGAAGAGGAAATTACCTTACAGAACTGAATGGATTCAAAACTACAGGTTCATATTTTCTTTGATAAGGCCGTTAAAAATAAGAGTGTAAAAAAATGAAGGGGGTAACACTTCTAGAGAAAGGAATGGTCTCGACCACATTTATTTTTGCAGTGATTCTGTGTAGATTTTGAAGATGCCACCATGGGCTGGGTGTGGCTGTGCCTCTGTTCATTCTCAAAGCAAAATTGTGGCTCCATCCAGGGCTGGTCTGGGGGTCATTGGTCAGAGAAGCCACCATTACCCTCATCTACCAGCCAGACCCTTGGAGCCTGGGGAATTCTCTTCAAAATCCATTTGCTTGTTCAAATCAAAACACAGAATTGGCTGGAAATGGCTCAGCCATTGGGTGCTAATTTCCCCTAAAATATTTGCTGCACGGTGCTGTCACATCCTGGTTGTATTACTTACGGTCTCTCCTTAAATTTACCAGATAGGTTCAGATTGTGACTATCATGAGTATAAAAGGAATGTTCTGTACTAATAAATTATTGCAGAAGAGCTGTAGATTTCAGAGAGCCTCTCTGAAGTTCTCTGTCCATGGTTTAGCTGTTGACCTGGGAGTCTCTGGGATACAAGGACACCAGGTGATGTGCTCCTCTCCATCACTCAGCAAACTGCCCGTGGAAAGGGACTTCTCAAACCTTCAGAGTTTTGGTGGGGTAAATATCTGAGATAGAGTGGCTCTCACAGCTTTCCTATTGTTGTAATTCCTGCTGGAATTCAGGGCAGTGCACACCTCCTGGTGAATCAGAGCACAGTGTTGGATACACTTCCTCCTGAGCCGAGTTTGGCTCGTCTCCTTCATTTATGTATAACAACTACCTCAGATGTTTTTGAAGACTCTATAGAATTTGCTATGAGCAAGACATTTTTTTTTCTTGAGTTTCTGACTTTTCACTTAAAAAGCATTTTCTATCTGGGTCTTGCCATCTGTTTGCAGAGCTGTCTTGCTAGACACACACTTTTAGGCAATTCCCTGTGGCTCCTGAACCCAACTGCATCTTCCCAGCTCTGTCAGAACCTGTCCCAAAGGTTGGTTAAGATTTATGTGTACCTGGAGATCTTGGATAAATAATTCATCCCTGTGTACACACTAAGGTGCTATGTGTGATAAGAGGCTTGGCTTGGATGCACAAATGTCATTAAATTCAGTTTTTCAACTATGAGATTTCTTAAATAGTCATTTCCCCCCCTTACTTAGCTGCAGTTTTAACAGGAGTAAAGTCTTCCCAAAAGCTTGGACACTTGGTTCTCATGGTCTCCATGTGGATGCAGCACAGAAGGCACCTGGCAGTGAAATAGTAATTCTCTGCAAATTTTATTTGGTGTCAGAAGAACAGTGACCATACATTTGTTTGCATAGTGCAAGGTGCAATCTCTCAAGGAAAATACTATATAACAACAGTCCAGCATCTAATTTTTAATATTGTATCATATTTCCAAGTTTGGAATTAAAGATAATGGTTAAAAAGTTTGCTCCAGAGTAGGAAATTCAGGTTTCCATCTCATAATGGCTTGATTTTGAACTGTAAGATCTTCAGAACTAATTTGTCCCTCTCTGAAATATGAGTTTTTTAAAGGATGTTTGAGAAAGCACTTAGAAATATGTCAGTGTATCTGGTCAGTTCTTCCCAGGAAAACTGGGAATTAACCTGCATTAATGAATTACAGTGTTGTGATCAAAAAGTCCAGATGAATCTGTGTCACACGTAACACAATTAGTTATTTTCTCAGTTTGTCTTCAAATGTACCATTTTGTTTGGGAATATTGCAGATATATGTCACTCATTATTGATAGATTTGTCTGACTTCCTGTCAAATCTATGTACATTGACAAAAATCTATTTTGTTGTTTTTGTCACAGAAATCTATATTGGCATTTTTCCCCATGGAGATTTGGCTAGTCATTGTCAGCATGAGGTGCCAGCTAGAGCTTTTACTGTTTTTATTGTGCCAGCTGCTTTCTTGGCTTCAAATCTTTTGGTTCAGATTGTAAATGGGGGCGAGACATCCGTATCTAGCCAGCGTGCTCGATGGAATATGACAGGGACTTGATTTTTCATTTCTTGCTGCCTTTCTTAGTATTAGCAGAAGATGACAAGGATGGCTTTATCTTGTGACCAGCAGAGACGGTGGAGGAATGGAGCCTTGCATGTACAAGGCCCATGGGAAATGCTAAAATACATTTATTTTTGTATTTTACTGTTCATTCCTACTGTGGGCTTCTTGGTTGTTGGAGTCATTTTTGTTATTTTTCTTGTGAGGATCTCTGAAGACATCTTGGACTTCAGGGGAAAAAAAAGTAATTCTAAGCCTTTTGGCTAATGTTAAGTCAGGATCGTTGCATTCTTTTCATAATTGTTTTGGCCTAAATTGTTATAACTGAGCACACGCCCTCTGAGAAATCAGGTCTTTCTGAGGTGTTTTTAGTTTGTTTAGAGGCATCCAGGATCACCAGCAAGCTCGACAGGGTAGGATTTAGCTAATAAATAGTTCGTATTTTAAGCCAAATTAGGATTTTTTTTTTAAAAGCATTGGCAAATTCTGCAATTGTAGCACAGATCTAGTGATATTTGCTATTGTCCCTAAAGCCCCAGTGGCTGCAGTAAGGTTGTTAATCTGAACGTGTAAGCCTTTATAAAGTATTTTTCCAGTCCATGTGTTTCCTAAGAAAAAGCTTAAAACCACGAACCCTGTTAGAGCCGAACAATGAAACCCAGCACAAACCTTGCCTCTTGAACTGCTTGAGTTTTAAAGCCAGCCTGACTTTCTGCATCCTGGCTGGTGATTTTTAAATGCCCAGAGCTGGTCCCCTGTTTGCAGAGAGCTCAGGACAGGGATTGTGCTGTATCCCAGAGCCTCAGGAGGGCAGGACGGCACCGTGGTGCGCACGAGGTGCCAAGGGCAGGACCCGTGTTGTCCCCATGTGTCCCCACTGCGGTGTGGCTGGAGGCTGCAGGGAGCCTGATCCTCCTCTCCACAAACCACAGGGCGACTGCAGGATGTGCAAATCCCACCAAGCTCAGCTTCCAGGTGTGGTGAGGTCTGTGGAGCCACATCAGCATGGATTTGGGGTTGGGCCAGCTGCCTGAGAAGTCCCCCAGCGTCCCCAGCAGGCTGAGGCCACTGCTGCCACAGCCCCTCTGCTGCTGGTACCCAAGGTAGCTTGATTAAACTTGGATGTGTAGCCACATGCTGTAATCATTCCCTCAATGACTGCAAATTTGGCCTTGTTGATCTTTTAAATCCTTGCATTTTCAGCGTGCCAGTTCGCTGTAAATCACAGACATTCTCCATTTTCTTTATTTGATTCCAGAAAACTGTCTCTGTGCTGAAAACAAGTCTTTGAAAAATGCTCGTGTATCCTGCTGTCCTCTTCTACTTGGGGTGATTGCATAATTAACCTGGCCAAGTATCAACCATACAAGAGTTGAATGCATCCCAAGTTCAATTGGGGAGGTTTTTACCATAAGAATGTGCCTGTCCTGAGACTAAAACACAGGTTAGATTTCCAAGTTTCTGAATATTGCTCAATGAAAGAAGAATATGTTGCCCACGAGAGAGAGAGAGAGGGAAAAAAAAATCAAATGGTGGTGTAATCTATAATCAAAAGCCCTAATGGGCACAAAGCATTTTAGAACAAAGGTTTGCTGAATCTGCAAGGATAATAAAAGTGTTAGAGTCTGAGCAGAGAAACGTTCTTATTTACTAACGTATAAGAAGGTTACTAAAGCACAGATAAAAAGCTCACAGGGCAGACAAAGCTCTCTGAATCCTTTTTCTTTTCCTGCAGTCAGATATGAGCATATGATACATGAATATTTATCAGAACAGCAGATAACTAGTAGCTACAGTTGGATTTAAACTCAGCAAACCATGGCTTGCAGTTTGTGCTCACAGGGGCTTCGTGCAAGTGTATTTTATTCCTTTTTCTTTTTTTTTTTTTTCTTTTTGCACTGTTTTTGTACTCTGTATATGCAGTCTTGTCTCCCCTAAGCTGTCTTTTGATTCTAACTGAATGAACCTAAAAATACAGCGAGGATCTTCAATACAAAACCTCCAGTGCATATCAACTAAAGGCTGACAAGGTTTTCTACGCTCAGGCTTGACAAGGCTGACTTTCAAGCTGCACGGAGTCAAATCCAGAAATCTCCAGATTTAGACCCAGCTTCCTCGTAACTCTCTTCAGGTTATGTTGAAACATTTATGAACCTCCCAGAGCCTCGGCTTGCCTCAGTTTTGTAACAGTGTCTGCAAGCTGGTGATGCAACCACAGTTTCACACTGGTGCAGTTGCAACTTGGTCGTCTGCTACCAGCAATTTGGAACAGCAGAAAATTGGAGGTTCTGCAGAGAAAAAGGGGGGAGGTGGTTTATTCCCATCCCTATCCACAGGTAGAGGGAGAGATGGTAATTACAGGAAGGCAGCTGTGCACTCGCTCTGTGCTCGAGTGCTTTTGTGTGCACCAGCATCATGGGCTGGCTCTGAAAAAGAGCAGAGAGATGGGAGAACTGAGGGTGTTGGATTCAGAAAACACCCTTGGCAGTGAGAGCAGCGAGCTGGGAACCATTTCAATTGGGAATGACCATGCACTGACCAAGTTTTCCCAAGCTCAGCCCCATTTGAGCCCTAAAAGCTCCAAGGGCAAGGAAGGGAGACTGGGTTTGATTTGATGGTCATAAAACCGTAGAATGGTTTGGGTTGGAAAGAACCTTAAAATCCCCCTCATTCCCCCCCCTGCCATGGGGGACACCTTCCACTATCCCAGGCTGCTCCAAGCCTCATCCAGCCTGGCCTGGGATATTTCCAGGGCTCCAGGGACAGCCACAGCTTCTCTGGGCACCCTGTACCGGGGCCTCACCACCCTCCCAGGGAAGAATTTTTCCCTGTCTTTAACAAAACCCTGCTCTCTGGCACTGTGAAGCCATTCCCCCTTGTCCCGTCACTCCAGGCCCTTCTAAAACATCCCTCTCCATTTTTCTTGCTGGCTCCCTTAGGCCACACAATCTTGGAGGCCTTTCCCAACCTTCCTTTCTGTAAGGTGTGACCTTCCTTTTACCTCGTTTTCCACAGGGCTGTGTTGCAGCAATAACTTTTCCTCACGTTTGAGGCAGATTTGCAGAACTGTGGCAGAGGGTGCAGGCGAGAGGTTAAAGCTCCAGAGTTGGGGGCTCTGCGTGGGCTTCACCCTGGTGCTGCTTTTATTAAAGATTAGCCAGTGATCCTCAGTGCTAATGTCAGAAAAGCTGCTCTGGGCCAAACCAAAATTCCCTCTAGCCCAGTAGCCTGTCTCCAGCAGTGGCCAGTTCAGGAAGCTGTGTAAGAATAGGCCTTTGGTATGCCTTCCTTTGGCTTTTGCTAAGTTGTGTTTTAGGGACTTTCTGAGTTTGCGGCTGGTGGGGCACGGTTGAATTTTCAGGCTGATCGTCCCTAAGCTTTTGTAATCCTTTCTGGAGTTCACCAATGCCTTTTTTTGCCACTTTGTTTCTTAATCTTAGTTTGCTCAAGTGGAACGCAGGTTAATTGTTCTTCTGCAGGCTCCTTGCTTTTTTCAGTCTCTGAGCAAAAAAAAAAGGCAGAAATGAGAAACAAAAACTATTCCCCTGTTACGGGAACATCTTTTTCAAGCTAAGCTGGGTTGGCTCTTGCTCTGGAGCCAGACCTGTAATGGCTTCTCTTTCACATAACAATACAAAATACTATTTTTCCTTTCATCTGTTGTTTTTCAGTTACTGCTTTCATCATAATATAGGCCAGGGCCTCCACAAAGGCACTACCAAGGGAATAAAAAGGTCACTAACATGGGATTTATTATTTGATCTGTTCCTTTTATTACAGGGAAAAGTGGAGAAAACCTGCAGTTTTGAACCCAAACCTTTATGAACTGTCTAGTCAGGGAAGCAAGAACAGTTTTGCATTCCTGGTTTGGAAAGTGTTGCTGTGGTTAACATTATAAACGTGATATAAAAAAATTAAGAAAGGATCTGTTTTCTGCTTTGGTTTCAGATACAGCTGAAATCTCTCAAGGGTCCAAGGTACAAATCCAGCGAGGGTTTTAAAGCAAGTAAAGTAATTTTGGCTTGGGTGGGATGTAGGTCATGAGAAACAAAGCCTGTGGCAGCATTTGCCCTGAGCTAGAAGAGCCATAAAACCGAGGTTCAGACAGGACAAAGAGAGGAGGAAAAAGTATAAGAAAGGGGAAATTACAGAGCATAGGAGAGGATTTGCTCAGAGGTTAACTCAGGAGGGATGTATGCACGGGAATTTTTTCAAGGAAGGTGACAGGCAGACTTGAAGAGCTTGGAAATGTGAGAGGGGAGGGAGATACACTGCATAATGTAAGAAAAATTGGCCGAAGTGTGGAGGGGAGAGGTTTTTATTCACAGTCTTAAAGTAAGATAAGGGTCATCTGATTCATCATGACCTGACTAGAACCAGCTAGGAGAGCTGGACTGGCTCCATGTGAGTCATTTTCCTGCATCCTGAGCCATTATTATTCTTCTTGAACCAAGAAACTACGCTGCACTCACATGATAAGATTTTGGGGAGAAAGAAACAAGAGAAGCAAGGATATTTGGAGTTGGAGGATTTGGTTTGCTTACATTCAGCTGTCTTTTAGGCCAGGGTTGTGAAATGGGATCAGCCACCACTCAGGAACATCACCCTGCTGATCCTGGCATCAGGAATTGGGCAGGAGCTGCACCTCGGGGCAGGTGGGGTCAGAGAATGTAAATACTGCTGAACTTTGTTGTCCTGGGAGCCCCTCCAAAGACTTGAATGCCAAGCTGAGCTCAGAGAAGCACCCAAACATGCAGATGTTTTCCATGATGATTTTAGAGCTATGAGCTTCACAGAGGCACAGAACTCGACTGGAAAAACTTCCCTGTGACTCAGCACTTCACTTGCACATGTGGACACAGAAGCATCTGAAAGTCAAAACCCATGGCAAAACACCCAAACCAGGGTTTTTCAGAACTCAGAGAGCAAAAATATATTTTCTGATTCTGGTTCAAGTCTTTGGTTAGTTGGTTGTTTAACAAAGCCGGGTCACAAATCAGCACAGTCATCTGGATTCCTGTGGGAGTAATTTTTTGATTGTAAAAAGAAGACTTATTTTAAAATAATCTTTAAGCATGGTGAGTCCTGTTCACTGTAAAAAATATGCAATCTTTGAATTGCATCTAAGGTGGAAATTGAAATGCAATCTAAGGTGGAAAACCCCAGCAACTTCAGTATTTTATGGTTTTTCATAGACAAGGGATAGTGGAAAGGGGGCAAGGAAGGTCAGCAGATAATTCAGGAGGGAAGAACAATCTGTCTGGAGACTGACAATTCCCAAATTAATTGGCGAGGTCACACATGTTGGGTATATCACCCTGCTCACCTCTGAAAGTAGAAAACGCCCAGAAGCTGAGTTTGACTGCCTGAAGCTTTGCCCATGGAACTGGATTGTTTGAAGGGTGGTTAGGGATACCTGGGGGATATCCTGGAATGCTTCCTGGGTCCCTGGGGTTGTCACTGCAGGTCCTTGTGCATATTGCTGCTCTTGGCAGCTCCTGTGTAACAAAGAGCTTGATGAGCTGAAGTCACCTGCAGGGAGTCTGGGGGCCATCAAGGTCTCAGTTCTTGTCTTTTTTTTTGGCTGCTGTGTTAGACCAGAGGATCTCTGGGGGGTTATGGGAGGTGGGAAGGTGAGGAGTTAAGATTCCTTCCCCTTATCTGGCTGCATTTTCCCTGGATCCAGCAGCTGGTGGGTTTTATCAGTTTTGCTGCGACTCAGCTCCTCCCTCCCCCTCGTTACCCCACCTGATGGTTCTGATTTCATGATCCCCTGTGTGGAAGAGGAGGGGAACAGGCACAAAGCACCCAGAGCCTGTGCAGGCACAGATGCAGCACCAGGCCAGGGTGACTCAGAGCCCCAGCTGAGGTACACAAACCTGAAATGCCCCCAGTCAACTGGGTAGGAGTCCTTTGGGACAGACATTGAGGGCTGAGATCCTTCCTACTCCTCCTCTGCACAGCCAGCATGGCTTCAGTGCCTTTCTTTCATGTAAAAATAGCTTCATACCCCTTTCTGTGGTCAAATTTTTTCCCTTCTCTGACTCACCTACTACAGTGTTGTTGTCAGTCACTGTCACCCATGGAAAAGTCTGAACTCTCTCTGTTAAGGCAGGAATATTTTATGGGCATTTATCCATGTTGCCTATTTCCAGATGAAAACAGAATTCAGCTGCTGAGTCCATGCTAGCTCAAAATTCCGGGCTGTGGGATCACAGCTGCCCAGGGCAGTGTTGAAGTCCCCATCCCTGGAGGGATTTAAAAGCCATGTGGATGTGGCACTTGGGGACATGGAACAGTGGTGGCATTTTCAGTGCTGGGGAATGGTTGGAATTGATGATCTTAGAGAGTTTTTCCAACCTAAACAGCTCTGTGATTCCATGATTTCTCTGAGCCTCCACACCTGGAACGTGCTGTGCACAGCTCAATAGCTCAATTCCCAGAATGCAGCCTGGGTCCTCAGGGATTTGGATGATCTGGATCCTCAGGGATTTGTGTGCTCACCTTTCCACCACCACATCTTACAAACACTTCCGTTTTAGCACCAAAAAAGAAGCTGCAGCACACATTTATCTTAAGCTTTTAGCTGGCCAGAGCCTCGTTCAGTATTCTGTACTTTGAGGGTGTTTCAGCTGTTTCTGCCTGGCTCTAGGAAAACTTCCTGAACTCTTTCAGAAAGCACATCTGCCCTTCAGCTCACCTTCACTGCAGCTCTTCCACACCCATGGGATGAGATAGGCCAAAGCACAAGCCAAGGTCGTTATCGCTAATTTTTCTGTACAAATATATTTTTAGTTTTTCACTTAGGGATCAGAGAAAAGGGAATATTCGGAGGGGGAAATAACTGGGAAAATGAGTCAAGATCCATAGTTTGAGTTTACACAATTCCCAGCAAGCTTTAGGCTAAAGTATCTAAGGCTAAAAAAATCCAGGATGCATCAACACAGGGAACTGTTTGGAGGATTCAACCTCACAACATTAAATCCATGTGCCAAAAAAAGAAGAGAATTCTGTGTTCAAAGAGTATAAATTCTGTATCCCAAAGGGAATCTGCAAAGGGAGATTCCTGGATAGGTGGCTCTCTCTGACACTGGTCCATTTGTTGCAAGTTGAAAATTCAAATGTTCAGTTGATATAACAGTTCAAAATGCACAATTGACTTTAAAAGTGTGGAGAAATGGTTTAGTTTGCAAATGAATTATGGGCATGTAATGGCACATCTGTTCAAACATGCTTTCTTGGTTCAGTCTTTTCCAAGTCCTATTTCCCCTGTGGTAATTCACTTTGGGTGAGATTCTGCCATTTTTATTCATATTGTACAGTAGCTTGTTTTATGCATAACTCTGCTGGTAAAATGAAGATAGAACGAAGCTAAAATTTACTTGAGAAAGGACAAAAAGAAGGGCACTTCCAAGACTTGCCAAAGATTAAACCCAAAGTTTCAGGTCACTTCTTTCCACACGAAACTGCCTATTTATATATTCAGAATGGCTGACCAGCAACATTTGGGTTTTAATTTATTTTCATATAGCATTTGCCTTTGGGGAGAGATGGGTTTTTTAAGTTGAGTGCTCAGCCCCAGAGACGAAAGCTTTGTCTCAGTTTAAAAGTGACTTGTGAGGAACTGAGGATCCAGAACTTGATTTTGATCTAAAATGTAGCAGACAGTGCAAATCCCCACAATATGTCTAGTCAAACCAACTTCTATGAGAATAAAAGTCACAACTGATGGAAGGTCATGTGTGCAATGTATCCAAGATGAGGATCTCACTCCTATAATTAATATAAATTGCCAAGGGGACAAATTAATATTTTCTTTTAAGACCAATAACGGGGAAATTTGTTTTATTTGTCCTTTTGGATGTTGAAGCATTACCTGAAGACATTGTAAATTCAAGACCAGCTAAAATACTTGAATTGTTATGGCCTTTAACTTGCCTTCATTATTGCTTCCCTGATCTATAGATTCATTTTATGCAGACCATATGCAGTTAAAAATAACTGGGGTTGCTATATTTTATATATGCCTTTGTAAGCATTTCCAACTGCAGAAGGATTTCTTTTTTTTTTTTTTTTAATATAAATACAGAAAACCCCAACAAGTTTTATGTTTTCATTTCACCTCTTCCCTTTTTATTTTTTATAGAAATGCTACAAAGGGGAACTTTTGATAAGTATTACCAGCAAAACCCAGTGTTGCAACAGAGTTAAGTGCAGCAGAGTTTCTATTTAAGGTTACCTGGCACAGTCAGCTCAGCCAGATGTACTTCTGCTATTGGATAATCTCATTTGCTGACAATGTGCACTGCTTTGAAAAAAATCTTAAAAAAAAAAAAAACTAAAAAAAAAAAAGAAGGAAGTGCCTAGGTGACTTATATCCAAATCACACATATTCTTTTAGTTAAAATGAAATGTGAGCCTGAATTTAGCCTTTAATTACATTTCCTTCCCTACCTCCAATAAACAAATTTTTATAACCTCTCCAATGAAGAAAGTCATATTTTGTGAATTACTTGCTTGGAAGCTTACCAGGAGCAAAAGTTATTTAGGAAATTTTCTATTATTTGTATCACTCACAGATTATTCTCTGGGTTCCCAAGTATTCCATAAGATTAATTATCCTTTTCAAAGAGTTCTGTGTGTAAGTTTATTTTTGTTTTAGAGCTTTTATCTAAGTTGCTATCTGGCAAATGGGGATTGTGCTTGTGAAGAAGGAAGCATAGCATGAAAATAGGATCCATCACACCGTGTTTGGGGGATATATAATAGAGCTCTTACAACATGTTAGGGACTTAAATCATCTCAAAATCTTATTTTTATAAGAATCTGTGCCTTGCTAGCTGGAAGATAAATCAACAACGGGAAGGGAAGAGTTCTGTATGCATTTGAAGACATAAAATAGTATTGCTTAAGTGAAGCATTAAAAATAAGCATTACTTAAATTATCGTCCCTAATAAGATATGTCTGTCATTTTTTCATTTAGCATTGGCTCTGAGGAGGCTGCATTGTTCTGTCAGGATTAAAAGATGAAAAACCTGTCTACACTGGAGCATGTGCTTAAACAAGCAAGACTAAGTATTAAATCTGAGTCCTCTGTACCTCGAGAAGCATTTTTACAACTGGAAAGTTGTTCAGCTCAGATAGTTCATCCATTTTCCAGAGCCTTTTAAACCTGAATAACATATTGAATGTCAGAACGCTATAAAGTCTCTTTAACTATTGATATCTATTAGTTAATAGCAATCTAAATTCAGCCATAAATTCAAAAAAACAGCAAATGACTTTATCCAAACAAAGATTTGGTGCATGGTTATGGTGTTAATATGACAGTGTTGGCTTCTCAGTTGTCACCCCTTGGAGGAAGTATTTTTGTTTAATGTGGTCAGGGCTTTGAAATCATTGCAGTGGCAATCAATACTGGGCAATTGCAAACAAAACTTTTATGGAATGCATCCTTTGTACAAACAGCTGCAAATATAAAACTGAATGCACAGACAGAGCTGAGTGCAGGAATCCACCTGGTTGTAGGCTTGGGATAGAACATCAACAAATATTAAAGGAATTTATTTCCTCTCTCAGCTGAGGAATCTTTATTTTCTGATAAACTTGTGGCCATTTTACTCTTCCCTTTTGTGGACTAGTGAGTCTCCCTGGCAGAAGCAGTGGCAGGAAACTGGTTTGGAAATTGTCAGAGTAGATGAGCAAAATTTCAAGCTGTCCATGAAATATTGATGCCACTGCTGTTTGCTGATCCTTTAAATGTGCTCACAGCAGCGTTTTTGAACTGTTGTGTTTGGTTTATACTAGGAATAAAATCAGAAACATGTTAATTACTACTTTTTTTTTTAAGAGTGCACTGAATACTGACTGGTTTGGGTGAGTCTGTTCACAGGATAATCCACCCCGTTACCAAATCCTTAACCAAGCCTTACACATCCTACACCCCGGAAAGTCACAGATTAGACTTCCCTCATGTTTCACAATCCTGTCCACCCTCTTTTACCAGGAAAGCAAGCCCTTTGGTCTTAAAATCACTTAATGTGGCAAAAGTGTATAATAAAAGAAAACAGAGGGAGGGAGGCTGGCAGGAAGCTCTTGATCCTTTTAGAGAAACTGCCTGTTTGGCTGGGCAGAAGCTGCTGGAGAGCTTTAAACTTTCTTTTACATGCAAAGGCTCTTTGGCTTCACTTTGAGGCAGACCAAAACCCTTTAGTTTCTAGCAGCTGCAGCCACATTTGCAGCATCCATGACCATTGCACTTGGGTCAAATACTGTTTAAACCATAAGACTGTGCTTCAAAGAGCAGGGTCTCTGATTCTCTTCCATTTAGAACATTGCAACCTCTTCAACCCCTGAAGCAAATGGGACTTGAGCATCTTAATTATTTAGAAAGAAATCTTTAAGTATTTAATTTTTTTTTCCCCTTTCTGACCCCACTCTGCCCATTGGCACCCCACCTCCACATGCTTTTTTTTTTTTTCAGACAACAAACAGGAAAACCACAAACTTCATCAGCAAGCTGTGCTTTCCTCTGGAAAGCCAAGACACTGAGGCTCAGCACACAAATCACATGCTCATGCCTTCAGTACTCACAAACCACCCTGCAGCTCACTTCAGAAAATTATTAAACCTAGTAGGTTAAAAATAAATGGATTGGGGTGGTGATACCTCGGGATGCATGTTGGTGTAGCCAGGAGGAGAAAGAGTCCTGGGGTGGTGATTTAAAGTAAAGAAAGGGAGTATTTAGTGAACATTTGGAGAACATAATTATTTAGGGAATAGCATGCAACAGTTACCTCGCACACAGTTGTGCAGAGGCCTCTGAGGAGGTTTTATTATGAAACAGATGATATTACAAATTGGCAGTGGGGAGGTTCACCATCACCCAAATAACTGGCAGCATGTTTCCATCCATTCCTGATCATTTTGGCCACAGCAATATCTGCTTACCACAGGTACTTGTGGGTCTGCCTGCCTGTCCTGAGTTGTTCTCAGTGGGTTTGTTCTACGTGCTGCTGTAGATCAGACATGGAAGGAAGATGCAGTGAGGATGAGGCCACACAACGAGCCACTTCCCTGGCCAAAAGTGTGAAGTGTGAGAGCCTGGCTTTTCTGTCCCCTCTGGTTCTGTCTGTAAATTATTCTTGTTTTCCTTCTCCGGGCCAGGATTCATTCCTGTACACTGTGAGAACAAGCCTAACATATGTAAGGAAAGAATTAAAATGGAAATCCCATTCAAAGCCTTAGGGCTCAGGCATGGCACGCCTGCAAGAACCTGGCACTGGGAATGCAGACACAGCTCCAGAGTCTGCTGGGACACAAAGGGGTGTATCTATGCCATGGAGCTGCTTTGGCCCATCCTGCACTGGTGCCCAGTGCCTGGGGCTTCTGTGGAATTCTTAGCTACCCTCCTTTCATCAATTAGTCAGGGAATTGAGGCACTTCCCAGGTGTGGTGGGATGGCTGTGGTTGGGTGCTGGGTGCCCACCAAACGTGCTCAGTCAGTGCCCTCCTTAGCTGGGCAGGGCAGAGAAAACACAGCAAAAGGCTCATGGGGTAAGATAAGGACAGGGAGAGATCCCTCACAGTAACTGTCGTGGGCAAAACAGGCTCATCTTGGGGAAATTAGTCAATTTATCACCAATCAAACTAGAGTAGGATAATGAGAAACAAAAATTAAGTCTAAAAATACCTCCCCCCCACACCTCCCACTCCTTGGGCTTAACTTCACTCCCAGTTTTCTCTCCTTCCTCCTCTCATGGTGCAGGGGAACAGGGAATGGGGGCTGTGGTCAGTTCCTCAGATGTTTCTGCTGCTCCTTCCTCCTCAGGGATTGGTCTTCACACTCATCCACCGCTCCAGCCTGGGGTTCTCTCCACAGGAGACAGCCTTCCATGAACTTCTCCAACATAAGTCCTTCCCTTGGGCCACAGTTCTTCAGGAGCTGCTCCAATCTGTGTCCCTTCCATGGAGTCAGTCCTTTAGGAAGAGAATTCTCCATTGTGAGTCCCTTTCAAAGGGTCAGTTCTTCAGGGACTGCTCCAGTGTGAACTGCTCCATTGTGTGTCCCTTTCCATGGGCTCAGTCCTTCAGGGATTGCTCCAATGTGAGTACCTTCCATGAGCTCAGTTTTTCAGGAACTGCTCCAGTGTGAGTCCTTTCCATGGGCTCAGTTCTTCAGAAACTGCTCCATTGTGAGTCCTCTCCACAGAGTCAGCTCTTCAGGAACTGCTCCACTGTGAGTCCCTTTCCATGGGCTCAGTTCTTCAGGAACTTCCCCCCTGTGGGTCCTCAGTGGGGTCCCAAGTTCTGCCAGCAAACCTGCCTTAGCTTCCCCTTCTAGGAACTCTCCACAGAAGCCACCACTGTAGCCCTCCAGCTGCCAAAACCTTCCCCTGCAATCCCGAGACACCAGGGAACAAACGTGCCTGGGACTGGTGCCAGGTGGCCCAGCTCACCCTGGTGTCACATGGCTGTGCCACCAGGTGCCACTCCAGGCCGTGGCTGTGGGCTGTGCCAAGGCTGCAGGTTCCCTGGCTGAGCCCAGGAGCAGCACACTGCTCCCCTCCCGAGCACAGCACCATCCAGGCCTCACACAAGGGCAGACAAACCAGACCTTCAGTTTGTTCCTGATTTTTTCCATGTTCTCTCCATGGCTCATTCCCTTCCTTCTCCTGCCTTCAGGGAATGTCACCATGCCTGGCTCCTGCCACGAGGGATGGGTAATGGAGAAGTTTCATCATCTCTCCCCAGACTGCAGGACCTATGCTCAATCTTTCTGCTGTCAACACCAAACACACACTGTTATGACTATAACATGAAGACAAGGATCCTGTTTTATCTCAGAGTGCAAAGGTTTATGAAGGGTTAAAATAATCTAACCTCACTTTTTCTTTTCCCCCCCAATTCTCTTCTTTTTTTTTTTTTTCTCCACAATGGCAAATGTTATTTATATTAAGGGGAAAACCAGCACAGCTTGCCAGATAGAGCTCACTTCTCTTTGCCAGCTAAAACACAAAGCAGAGTTACTGCGTTTTTGGTACCTGCAAAACAATCTGAACACAGCGTTCTGTCATCCTTTGAAATGGCAAATGGAAGTCATTTAAACCAGATGAGTGACTGGACGGGGAATTACTGCACCTACAGCACAGGATATACAGTATGTGCACCTATTTCAAGGGAGTTAGGGTGGGTGGCCGGAAGAAAGGAACTTTTTTCCTCATTTAACCTGTAATTTGACAACATCTGCAAAGAATTATCCCTGGTACTGGCATTGTAATTGTTGTATCTAACATCAATCACCGGGTACGGGAGGTTGTTTTAAATAGATGTTAGTGCGTTACAGTTTCAAAACATGAAAGCAAAAAAAAAAAAAAAAA
>VXBB01017090.1:214678-230559 GCA_013399915.1 Illadopsis cleaveri
TTTACAAAAAAAAAAAAAAAAAAAAAAAAAAAAGAAAGGAATGAAATATGGAAATTGGTAGAGAAATTAATTACTGGAAACTTTGACACTAATTTATTGTTTAAATAAGACATGTAACTGGCCAGGGTGGGTGACTGTTTGGGTTTGACCCCATATGCTTTGGCAAGTGTTAGAAAACAGAGGCCACTACATTTCAATTTATAAAAATTATAACTTCTTTGTTTCAAGTCTCTATTAATACACAGGAGAAGAAAGGGATTAGACTGACTCATATTTTACACTGGATGGACAGCAAGTAGGAAAGCTTCCATAAAGTGTACGTCTTTAAAACAAAGTCCTTCCTTCCAAGCTCTTTCTGTGGGATTTCTGTCTTTGACTTCATCAGAAACACGATTACAGGGAACAAGCTATGCACGTTTTTGGACAGCAAAAATTGTAATTCCAAGCATGCTACAGATTTCCACTAGCAGCTCAGCGACTACAGGAGTAAATTCATATTCACAAGTTATCAAATTTCCAGCGTGTATCCAATTTTGTATTGGGTTTTGATTCATATTTGTGGCTGGATGTGAATCAGGTCCAGTATTTGTTTCTCAGAAATGTCATGGAAAAGGAAATCATTGGGTGCACGGGTATTCACAGCCAAACACAACGCACAGTACCACTATCCAGCCTGAGAGCCAGATGAACCATTATGATGGCCATGGGAATTGTACTTAACCTGGGAAAATGTTTTAGAGACAGAGAGAAGAAAAACCTTGCACTGTGGTGTCTCTGGCGTCTCTAATAACCACCATGTTATATGTATAATATGTACACATACGTGTTCAGCCTGAAATATTACACCACATTTTTAGAAGTTAGGCAGTAAATTACATTCTTTTTCCTTTTTTGCTCTCATTTTTTTCTTTTTCTTTTTTTTTCTTTCCATGTCTTTCTTTTTTTTTTTTTTTTTTTCCCTTCTCTGTTTCTCTTTTCTGGGCAAAGGCATTGATAGATCTCCCTGAATTCTCTTCCTCAAACTTTGGCCATTCCTTTCACTCACCTGAAGCCTTGCCTGTAGGCAAACTTCCCAGCTGTGTCTCACATTTTTTGTGTTTACAGGATAGGGAACCTTTTGCTCAGGAGCTGTTGCTCATAAGGAACCCATCATCTCCAACAGGATATCCCCATAAAGCCACTTACATGCATATGTGGAGTAAAGTTCTCTTAACAATTCTTATTTTAACATCTCATCGCATAAAGTTTAATGGATTTCACTTCTTTAAAGACAAAACGCCATTTCTATATATAGTTGCCATTACCTATGCATTCAACAATTTTGAATATTGGTTAATGGAGGTATAACATTGCATAACAAAAGCATATTATTGCTTTAAAGTCAGTCCTCCCAGATTTCATTCTTTTCATCTAAAAACTCTATAAAATCACCTCAAAAATGATCCAGCTGACGAGGTTGGAAGGGCACAGCTCTGTCACAGCAAATGGATCCCAGAGTCATCACTCTGCATAGGTGACCTGTTGAATGTGTTTCACTTAGATTGTGTTGTAAAACGCTACCATTTGTGGTGAGAAGGAACTCATAAAATGCTCCAGGGAATGTTTACCTTACTATTCATATGAGGCTTAGGGCTCTGCTGTTCAGCTTGTATGAAATCTTTAGCTTCCCCTTAAATATAAGCCTTAGAGTCCTACATGCCTTTAAACCTATTCCAACCCAAAAGATGGCTCAGTCCTCAGGCTGGCTGACCAAGGGGGTCAGAGATGATGGTCAAGAGAAGTCCATGCCATGAAGGTGGAATCCTCCTTGGCTGTAGTGTTGTCCCCTTGAGAGCCCCTGGGCACTGACAAAACCCTGAATCCGCTTTGGGGAGTTGTTGGTTGTTTATTAGGCCAGGCTTGAGAAACTGCTTTGCAAAGAGCAAAATCAAAAGGCAGATCTGGTTCTAGCTGGGAGATGGGTAGATAGGGAGTGGCCTTGCTGCCTGGGAGCCCTCAATCACCTGAACAGGATTTACCTGAAAAGTTAAAATTAAGCCATTTTTTGTCTTGGAGTACCTGCCTGAGGAGAACACTCCACTGGCTGCTTGTGGGCTGTTTTCTGTAACTCCAGGCTTTGGCAGATTGAACTACTTTTCTGGTTAAGATTAAGCAAACATCTTTAATTATCTAAAACTTTTCTTCTTATTTAATTTGCTGCTGAGGAGAAAGACAGCAAGCCTCTCTACGTATAATTGTCACGTGTGCACGGTGGGGAGGGTTGCAAAACGCTGTTCTGCAGCGGGGTTGTCTGTTTATTTGGAATTTTGCAGTGGTTCATTAGCAAAGCTTGACTCTGTTGATGTGTATGGTGACCAGTGTCAGTATTTATGTCATGTTTTTGCAGAGAAGGGACCAGCCCAGCTGTGAATCTGGTAGTACAAGATGTGCTTTGGTGCTGGCTGCTTGGAACCTCTCCAGTAGGTCAGGAGTGAGGATAGGGTTGGGAGCAAATTAGAAGGGTGAAGTCAATGACCAGGACATAGTTTGGACCATCTGACCTTCAGTATCATAACAAAACACAGGAACCCAGGGACCTGTGGACATCCAGGTGTGGGCAATGGTATAGAATACATTTTAAAAGTCTTATTTGTGTTCAAATCCTCATGATCTACTCTGGAAATGTTTCTACCCTGCTGTTCTCAAAGTATCTGGAAACTCCACCACCTCCTGACACAGGAAAGTGAAAGCCATGAAGGAACAGGCAGTTTTGTGCTGAGACCCCAGGACAGCTCATCCTCAGGGCTCATCCTAAACCACTGACTGGGCTGAAACACCGTCCTTGTCACCCCATGGCCACTCTCACCTCAGAGAATTCCCTTGTCCGGGAGTGACACTGTTGGCATAAACATCTTTCTCATGTAGATCATGGCAGGAGATGGGAACTAGATGGTCCTTAATATCCCTTCCAACCCAAACCGTTCCAGGATTCTGCGATTCTCTGATTCTCTAAACTTTCGAAGAACACATTTCCATGTATAGCCTGACTGTAGTGCCAATAAGTCATTTATTTTCTATACTATCATCATAATTCATAAAAATTCTCTCCCTCCTGAGGGAATGTTTTATCATCTGATAAGGGGCAACAGCAAGCCAAAAATATAAGGCCTTCACTAAATGATAAATACAGGATGACATAAGCTATAAAACATAAAAGAGTGAGCTTGTGTAATACATGCCAAGGATGGCTGAGGATCAATTTAAACTAAACGTTTTCTGTTAACATGAGAATTTTTGTAAACTGGAGAAAATGAGAGGCAGGAGAAGAAGGATTTATGGAGCAATGCGTGGGAGGCATGCGGTGTTAAAACAGCTACGGCTGGGCCATGTTTGTTCTGCTGTGTCAGGAGTAGTTTGTCCCATCCTCACTCTTCCTGGCCAGCTTCCTGATGCCTTTTGTCGGAGACATTTGAAAGCTGAGGTTGGATGTATCCCTGTTTCCTTGTTTGGGTGGACTCAGAAGTGGAAAGCGTTATTCAGTGAGTTAAGCATCCACCTGACACAGCCTCCCCAGTTAAATCCATCCACTCACATCCCCTTGTTGGGCTCACGTCAATGCCCTGCTGGAGTTATTTTCCATGTCCCTTTCCCGTGGGATGCTCACCTTGTGGTCCCGCTGTGTTGGCCTGGCTGTTACTCACGGGGCTGAGCAATATCTGTGTGAGCCTGTGAGGAGCCTTGTGCTGCTCGTCCAGGGGAGGCACAACCTGGCCATTTAGCACTCAGGATTTTCCAGTGAATTCATCACCCCCGCTTTGAGGCTTGCAGTCCACTCCCACCTCCAAATAAAACCCATTTTCTGATCCATGACCTCATTCCGCATATAATATTTCAGCCCAGCTGCACGATTGGGTCCCGCGTTTGCAAAACTGTGATTTCCCTGCCAGCTCAGCGCCAATTCTTGCTCAATTTTGCTTTATTATATTTTTTTAATTTGGGCCCATCACTTCTTTGGCTACCTACACGGACACAGTGAGGTATATCATGAAGGCACAGCTCTGGAGCCAGGAGAAGCAATCACACGACCTCCACGAGGCCAATTCTCCAAAGCTTCCCAGAGGGGAGAGCGGATCACCAATCACTGCAGGTCTATTTATGAGTTAGGAGACCTTTCCAACTTTGAGAAACTTGCTGAGTTTATTTCAGGTATGCACTTTTCCAGGCCCATAAACATTTAGCTTTTAATCTGCCGCATCAGAGAGGAAAGTGAAAATAGTTGTAAACAGAGAGCAGGGCTTGAACCTCCCCCCTGTCTCCCCTTTTAAGTGAGTGCATGGGCACATGTAGAGCGAGCAGTTCTTAGATATATAGCCCACCTAGGTAAAGCACTTTCAAATGTACTTCATTTATTTATTCTAGGCCCTTTTTTTGGCCCGAAATCATCAAAAATTGCTGTCTCTAGTTTCATTGTGCCCTTTTGAAATTGTCCAGATTTTGCGCTAAGAGTCTAAAGCCACAGCAAAGGAGCAGGCCAAGAGGAAAAGCTTTTGAAGAGTTCCCACAGCTGTGAAAACACGGGCCTCAGGCTGTGTGTAGAGTTACTTCAAACAGCTGCTTCAGGTGACTAAACACCTTGAGTCTCATTCATCAAGTGTTGTTTATACTGGCTGACAGACCAGACTTGGAGAATTAACTCTGAGAAAAAAAGATGTACTACATACCAAGTATGGGAAAGGAACCCAGTTCCCTAAATAAGAAAGAAAGGAGGAGGAGGGGGAAGAAAAGGGGGAGGGAAGAGTCCCTTTAAAATAAAACAGATGAGGGCTAATTTTATTTCATGTTAATAGGCCTTTTGATGCCCTTTGCATGTTTAAAATCAGAGGTGAAGGAGTATTGATGGTTTGCCACTTCGTAATCATGCAAATAAAAGCAATTTGAGTGATCCCTGTGCCTTGACAAGAAGCTCAGCTAACCTGGTGTAAAATCTCAATGGTTAATTAGGAGCCTTGAACAACCTATTAAAATAAGACCCTTTTTCTCAACTATCCTCAACAGGGAATATCAGGGAAAAAAAAAAAAAAAGTGCCCAGTGCTGCCACCCCCCTGCTCCCATTTAGCATCAGATTGTGCAGATTCCACCCGTAGTTTTGGTGCAGGACTTATCACTCAGCTTGAGATAATATTCTTTCATCTCATATCCATATGAGAAGGTGACATGATAAGATATTTGCAATCGTGTAACTGCTTTGCATGGATCAAAAGAGGAATGAAAGAAAATGACATGAGTCAGTGTCAAGTGAAGTGCTACTAGTTAAGTAATCTTTAAATATTGAAGGGGATTTTTAATATTTCCTTTTAATCTCGAAATCTGTCACTTGGTGATTTTTTATAACACTGGAGTTGTTACTAACAACATTTTCCATGGTTTCATTCAATCTAAATGCGAAAACCCACCCCATCTCAGTCATGGCAAATGTTGTAATTTCTACTGGCAATTTCTCATCCACAACCCGGGCAGATTTCAAGGAAAAGGAGATGTTTTTCAGGCGCTGGGATACTGTTGGGATCCTGATGTTTGAACACTGGCAGCAGAACATAGGCCAACAGTGAGATTTCAGTGTTTTTCTTGTTGATTTTCCTTAACAAGCAGTCAGACTGGCAAGGGTGGATATGCTTTCAGTGACAAAAATAGCATTCAGAGGAAGAATTTAGAATCACAGAAATTTATTTTGAAAGAAGATTGTTTCAGAGGCTGTTTCCCTGACAAACTTGGTAAATAGTTTGGCAGATCCTGAAGCTGTTGGATTTGCATATGCATATAGAGGGGCTGAAGAAAAATACCAGGTGGTTTTCTTCTTAGAGCTTTGGAATAACACAAAGTTGATGGCAGTAGATTTACATTTTATTCTCTGAGAAAAAAGAAAAAAAAAGGCAAAACCCAAAGCAATTTCTCTGAAGAACAGCATTGAAGAGGTAGCAGGTTTAAAATTGTATGTGAGGAATATTGATGAACCAGCTTCTTCCTTAATTTAAGGTGAGTTTTGTCCTCCACTGAGAAGGATCTCCCCATCGGCTTTTGTCTAGCCTCAGAGACGCAATCTTAATTGGATTAAAACCCCCTAAGTAATCCAGTGCATACCCAAAATGAGAAGATCGAATGACTGAAATGATATCTTATTCTTTTCACTCCTGAAACAGTGATATCACTGGAAAGGATTAAAAATTAAGTTATGTGCCTGGCTGACATGATTTGGAACTCTTTCCCATGTCATTTATAACACAGTAAGATTGGCCTTGTGGCTGATATCTACATCACACAAAAAATTTAGGGAAGCTACACTTGGGAATTGAAAAAAACCTGGAAAAACTGCAAGGTGGTTTCAGTAGCAGAGGTGTTAGGGGATTATTGGCGGCAGTTTGGGAAGGGCATGGATAGGAAACAGTGGTGTATTTAAAACCAGGCAGCTGGAGATGCTCAAGGTGGGTTGGAGACCTTGATAATGAAGAAGTTGAGCCCCAACCCATTCCAAGCTGAGAAGGATTTGGTGCCTCAGTGTCCCCTCCCCGTCCCAGCACTCTACCATGGTGGCACTTTGTGCCTCTTGTCAGGGGCTCCATGCTGGCCAAGGGCATTTAGGCACAACTGCAGCTTAAATCACCAAGATTAATGTATAACTGTGGTCATGCACAAAATATATCAGCTGAATATTGGTTCCCTTTGCAAGGCTCCAGGGGGGAGATAAAATAGATTTGTAACGTTTGTTTTCAATAAATTACTTTTTTGAGTCCAAACAAAATATTGTTTTATTCAGTTTTGCTCATAATTTTGGACTGAGCAGCTACTTTTAGCTGGGAATGGGTGGATTTCAGTGGATTTGGAGGTTAAAGCACGACGGGCTCAAAATGTTTAATCAAAGCAGGCGCCGGGTCTGTTTGGGGCACAGTGTCGCAGTGTCCCCGACCTCCTCGCTCCTCCGGGGCCTTGGTGGATCCCATAAAACCCTTCTGTGGGCTGAAAAAGGCTTGGGAAGGAGTGTGGAACACCCAGGTGTCACTGTTTTAGGAGGTGAGTGCCTCTCTGTGCCCCTCGTTGCCATCAGTGCCGTGCGCTCTGCCAGGCTTTGAGTGCCGCCACCCCGGCTCTTCATCCGGACGGGGCTGCCAGGAGCCACTTACCTCCCTGTCCCTTGCTGGGACTTGAACTCTCTCCAGGCCCCTTGATTTCTCCCCTCTCCTCCTCCTTCTGCCAGCCTGATTTTTTAAAAATTTTTTTTTGGTTTTTTTTTTTGATAATGCAAAGTTTGCTCATTTCCGTAAGTAAAACTGAAATTTCCCTGAAAAAGCGTAAGTGCCTTCCAGGCTAGCTAATTATTCTGTTTGCTCCATTTCACTGTTGCTGTTGTGCCTTTTCTATGAATCTGAGCCACTACATTTACCTAAAAAAGAAAAAAAAAACCAACAAAAAGCCAAAGAATATTCTGCCCACTGGAGAGAAATGGAAAGAATCTGATGGTAATTAGGATTACTATTAGTTGCAACTGTGTAAATGTGGCATTTTATGGAGTGTGGCTCCACATTTTGCAAGGGAGCTGAGAAACGATCAGATCTCTCCTCTTTGGGCAGCTCAGAGGACAATTAAAAGGTAATAATAATCTGAGAGATGGTAAATAGTCACTCTGGGGGTATAAACAATCCCTTCTCATTTATTAACATCACAAGTCCCGGTGTCAGTTTAGAGCAGCTCAGATCACCTTCAGTGAGATGTTTGCCATGTTTCCTTAGGCTGAGCTTAGTCTGCTGGTTAAACAAAGAAAACACAGTAATAAATTATCCAGAATGTACCTGTGCACATGAGAGGCCACTTTAAGCTTGCACAGCTTGTTATTTTTTTCACGTAATTTCCAATTTATTTTCTACTTTAAAAAACTTGTTTTGGCTGGGATTGAAATTTAATTTGTTCTTCAAAGAAACATAACAATGGAAATACAAAGAGGAAGCTTTTGTTCTCTCCCTAGGAGTTCTGAAAGGTAATAATTATGAAATGATAAGATTCTAAATGAAAATGTCACTTGCAAAGGTTGGGGTTGAAAACAGAACAGACCTATGTAAAGCGAGAAAAGTCACATTTGATTCATGAACATAAATACAACCAGAATGATTTAATTTTAAATCATCTGATGATTTATTGTATAAATATTTTACAATTTTGAAAGCAAATTCTTCAAAGCATGGATTTCTCTGAGAACACAATGCAGTTTTGCAAAAACAGCACTCCTGTATTATTAATAATAATAGTAATAGTAGAAAGATTAATAAAATATCATAAACGTAGACTAGAGGAATAGTTATTTGTATAAATTCCAACAACTGCTATTCAACAATACCCTGAATCAGATGTAGGAGTAAAGTTTTAAATTGTCTCTGCTCCGTGTTGTTACAGTGATCAGCATATCAATGGCTCTGTTTCTGCCCTACTCAACCAATGTTTAAAACAAATATATTCCTGCAAATTTAGTTTTATGTACTGCATTTCCTTATTTATTTAACCCCTTCCACTTTCTGCTACCTGCCTGTCTTTCATCCTGTTTATATGTGAACGTGGATGTTTCTGTAAGGGGTGAGTTGTTGATTTTTAGAAAATTTGTGTTTACATACCCATTACCTGTTTCTTCCTCTACATCTCAATCAGGCAAACTCTGCTTGAGCAAAATGTATTTTGTTGGAGTTTTCCCCTGAATCATATATTTTAGGTTTTCCTTCTAAACTCAAGAATATATTTTACAATGAAAGCATTGGTTCAGCATTGGAGTTTGTGTCTGAGAGTTGTTGCTGCCCAAAAGAATGATCTGATAATGCTCATGGTAAATTTCTCTTACTTGCAGTGACCTTGAGCTCCCACACAGGTACTAAATATTGGAAAAGTTTCCAAAGAGGGGAAGCTGGTGGGGGTTGTGGAGTCAGATACAAAGGAGGACAGGATGTGGTGGGTCTGCATTTCCTTGCTGGCAGAAAGAGCTCGGCACTGATTGCTATCTCCATCTCATTTCAATTTTCCCTTTGAAAGAGATCAGAAAATATTTTCAGCTCCTTCTTGGCTGTTTTATTCCCTCTGAAGTCTGGGTATTAGTGGTGACCCATCTCTCTTCCCAGTGTTCCTTTCTTTTGGCTGATGCATTTATTTTGTCACCTCAATGTCATGCTACCAGCGAGGCTGGAGGAACTTTGCCTTGCACTAGAAGTTACTTTTTCAGTAACCAAAAGTTAAGTGATGACTTAGAGTGCACAGATGCAGTTTTTGTTTCTGGTCTGGTTGGATAAACTTGTGTAGAATAACCTATCTAGAGATACGTCCCAGTGGGTGATTAATTCATTAAATCTGAACCCATTTCTTGTGTATAAAGATGCTTTTAAAAAATTAAGTGTTGATAAAGAACTGTGAGTAAAACTGTGGTGCAACTCAAGGCAGGGATATTTGTGTGTCAGGTTCATAACTACTTTTTTCCCAACATTTTTCCTGTGCTATCTTGGTAGAGGGTACAAGTATGGAAAAGTTACTCTGCAGTCCTTCTTTAATGGAATAAGCTTTTATTCTGTTCTTTTTTCTTTCTTGTACAGAAGGAACACAGAGTTTCAATGAAGCTACAAGAGCTGTATGACTGTTTTAGTAGGAAAAGGGAGTTTTATCAAAACTGTATCTCTGTGTGGTGGGTGATGATTAAATTCTAATTTCAAGCACGGCATATGGTATAATTCTTACTTGAAATGAGCAAAATCACTTATGATTACCTGAACCAGATCTGGCTCCAGTATTTTTAGGCATCTTTGCCAAAACAAACAAAAAGGCAACACAGGTATTCGTCTGAATTATCAAATTAAAAAACCATTCTAACAACATTTATACTCCTTGCATTCACTTTTAAAATGTTATTCAAAAATAAGGATCATATGATTCTATGATTATTAAAAAATAATAATATTGTTTAGAAAGCAATGTGATGGAAGATGTTCTCAAAAACTATTTTAAGAGCATATGCTAATTAGAAGGATAATTTTGTAGAAGTTGTATTGGATACCAACATTTCAAAGATCTTACCATCTTCACTTACAAAATTACAAGTTTACAAAGTACTGAAATATTTTGTTCTGTCACTGTGTGATAGCAAATCCAGGAGACCTTCTACGAACTGCCTATAAATGACTGGAGGGTGGGTGGAGAAATTGGGGCGTGTAGTTAATATTCACATTTCATTTTGCTTTCTCTCTCAACTCTTTAAGAACTTTTTTTCTCATGGATATAATGGGTTCTCTAATTTTGCTCTCATAAAATGGACAATTTCTTGTAGAATACAGGTGAAAATTTAGCCAATATTTAAACCTCCTGTTCCTAACACGGATATTAGCAAGACTTTTGTTGATTAATATGGTGCTGTTTCTGGGGCATTACTCTTATTCCAAGTCTGAGCTCAAAAAGTTCAAGAGAAAAGCTACTTAATTTGTATAATTACTCTTATTTGTGTTGCATGTACTTTAGATCTTTATTAATACTGGTTAACAGCAGGCAAATGATCATTAAATTCCCCAAAACAGATTTTGTGGATCATTTGCACATCTTTCCCAACTTACTTCTTTCTGAAATGAAGGTTAATGCTAGAGGATTATAAATACAATTTTCTCTTGCAATTTGAGATGTAAAACCTAAAAAAAAAAAAAAAAATACCTGCAAGACTTTTTGATGGGCCATATTCATTCTCCCAGGACAATAATCACAGTCATATGAGGAAAGATCTTGGAGTGGACCAAAGTTCTTACCTTAACTTTTTACCTATTTTCTAAAAGATAATAAAAATCTAAAAACCTGCTGTAGGTCAGTAGAGGAATTTCTGATTGACCCCCACTGAAGGATATGGGGGAGGGGGGAAGTTTTTATGTGACTGTAGGAAATTTTGCTGTAAGCAAAACAATGACCTCGCATTCAGACACGGTCACGTTAAATCCCAAGTATTTGGCACGTTCAAATATTTCAATAGGCCTGTTTTTATATCTGAAGAGTAAATAAATATGAGGCAAAAATAAACCTTACTTTAAAAAAAAAGATGCTAAAGCAAACATATAGGTATTGCATTTTTATGTTGGTCTTAAAACAAGCCCAAGGCATTCTCCCACACTTTTTTTCCCAACATTATCTCCACCTGTAATAATAAAACATGCCTTCTGATTACTGTGCTTTCCATTATCTCATGTCTGTACCTAATTTATTTGCTACCCAGCCTTACTTTTCCTGTGCTAAAGGGTTCTTTCTCTTTTGGTGATGCAGTATCAGGTTGTGAGAGGTGCACATGCCTCTAGCCCCCTCAAAATTTTCTTGTCTTGCTGAAAAGAAGTGTTTAAGTTCTATAATATTTCAGACCACCATGTGTCCCAAACTAGAAAATAAGAATGCATTCAAATGATGCTGTTTTAAATTCTTATTAAGAGTAAGGAAAAGTTGCTACTTTAGAAACTTGAAATTGCAAAAACCCAAGGAGTACAATGAGTTTTAATGCCTTTCAAAATATAATACCCTCAAATGATTTATAAAATATTAATATATTTAGAACACAAATGTGGTCATAGTTTTAATATGTGTGCTCTCAAAGTTATTGGGAGTGTTTTTGCTACAACAGTTAAACTGATAAACAGATGTTTAAAAAAAATCAGAATATTTGATCATACATTTAAGACTATTGATTAAATTAGAAGAAACTTTCCACAACCCATTTGCCAGGTGTGAAAAATGGATAAGTCCATTTTTGATGCTTTGTGACTTTCTTACACATGTGTATTCATTGTATAGATTAAAAGCACACTTTCATACCTAGTTTCAGTATGCGTTTTTTTTGTAAAAATTTCTCTGCAGGTCTTGTTTTAAGGCCTTGGTGGTGTTACAGCCAGATGAAATTCTCATCCCTTGATGTCCATGTCAACAGGAGCCTTTCCACTGTTTTCCGTGGATATTGAAAGAGGCCCTTATTACTCTCGTAAGGCACAGTGTGCTTTACTGTGATCCCAAACCCGTGTGATTATCAGGACAGTGGAGATTGTGTGTGTGTGAGTGAGTGATTTATGCTCTGCTTGTTTCTGTTGCCCACAGAACATGGGTTTGCTACAAGATGAACTCTGATTTCAGGAAATTACCCACATTGTCAGCAAATTTTCTCGTCCTTCTTTAACGTTATGAACAGCCCATTTTTCATGTTTCAGAAATATTTTAATGCTGAACTTTGATATATTATTACCACATGGTCATATCACAATAAACTTTCCACTGCACACAGACAGGCTGGAGGATTCCTAAAAAAAATAGTATCAAAGGAGCAATACCCTTGGGTCCCTGCAGAGATCCAAAGGAAAAGCTCTCCCTAGAGCTGGCTCAGTTTTACTTTTCCCATAGATAATCACAGTGCACAGGAGTCAGAGGTTCCAGTCTCAAATTTACCCTGAGAATAAGGAATTTTGGGAAAAGTAGCATGTAGGAAGAGAAAGAAGAAAGTTTGAAAGGAAAAAGTGCCAATCTGCATAAAGCTGGTAAAGCAAAAACACCATCAAAAGGTCAAAATCGGTGATGTGACTTTAGCAGCAACAAATATTGATAGCTAGGGGAATTTTGGGTATGGGAAAGGTATGTGAGTCCCTGATTTCTGCATGAAACACACTATGCTATGTTTTGTGGGATATTTTATTGCCTGATGGGAAATTATGAACCTGTCCTGGAGAAGGTGGCAGGGGTTTATAGTCCTCCTTCTCAAGAGGAATGGGAATTTACCTTTCCTAAAAGTCATGTTTTAGCAGACAGAATTAGGGGAAGAACTGATTAAGATTCCCCAAGAGTGGAGGAGTTAGTCCCAAGCCAAGTCTGAACGCCAGGTGTGTAATTTGGGAAACACAACTTGTTTCTGGATGAGGTTTTTTTTCCTCTCAAATTCCCTTTAAATAAAAGAACAGAGATTCTCTGAGCTGATTTGTATCTACACTGAGGGCAGGGTCGAGTTAAGAGCTGAGATAGCTGAGGAAAGGGCTTTGTTTTCCATTATTAGCTACAGGAAAGGCCAGAATGCCCATTTGAACTTGAGCCTCTATCCCATCAAAGTATCAGCCAGAGGATTTAAAGCAAACAAACAAAATTTAAACAAAAAAATAAAAATAAGGCCATTATTTTTTATCAAGCTTGAAATTTCTCTCTTTGAGGCTGGTCAAGTGCTGGAAGAGGGGTCCAGTGGGAATCTTAGGAAAGATTATCCTTGGAGGTATTCCAAACCCAGCTGAGGATGTCCTAGGCAATATTCTTTAGCTCTAAGACTGGTCTTTTTTTGAGTGGGTGTTGGGTCTGGATGTGCCACGCATTATAAATTACCCTGTGATTCCCTGACAAAATGAACCAGGTCAAACCCAGACATACGTAGGTGAAGTTTGTCTTGGTTTTCCATAGTATTTATTGACTTCAAGTATGTGTTTGGGAAGGAAAGTTGGCATCAAATTAATTTTCCCTTGCAACTTGATATTTTCGTTCTGTGAGACACAAATATTCCTCATCTGGTTTTGGTAAGAGACAGGTTTAACAATTGGATTGGTAGAAGCATTTTAGTATTAAACATGATATAGTTATAAAGTAAAATATTAAAGCATCAGAGCACTTTGCTGCCTGCTTGGGCTCTTTAGAAACACTTTGAAATATTGAAGAGCAGCAGAGAACCAGTGAGTCAAAAGAAATCAATGCAATATGTTGAAATAATGCAAATTTCACTGGAATCAAAGAGGATTCCAGTATCTCCCATAGCCTGCAGTCTGGAAGTTTTCAGTTTTCAGCACTGACAATGCCTCCCCACAGCATCCAACTCTTCCCATTTGGAATTCTGCATTTCCTTCAATGGAAGACATTTCTTTCTTTGGAGCTCTGCGTTTTTTTCTTCAGACCAGTTTCAAACGTCACGAAATTCACCGCCCTGGGTTCAGTATCCAAGCAGGCAGAAAGAATCTCTTTTCTAATTTTGTAAAAGATGGAGTCTTAATCCCTTGACTTTAAGTGATGAGGTTAAAGAAGTAGCTCAGACTCTTTTTGATGAAGTGAAGGATAAAGGGACCTTTCTTTTTATATTCCTCTAATTCTTTATAAAAGTGTGAGCTTCCACTTCCACATTTAAGATTGCTTCTGGAAACTAATTTCAAGGTTAATACTTACATGAAAAACCTGTACCTAGAATTTTTTTTACCTCTTTCTTTCCCTGTAACTTCCCACATCTTGATTTTCCATTCAGGAAAACTGAGGGATCATTTTGGCAATTATTATTTTCTTCTAACAATAGAACCTCATCCACCACCTCTTACATCTCATGTGTAACAGGGATAAACTGAAAGGAGTTCACTGCATTAATAATTTTAGTCCTAATTTCCATATATTCCTTTTTCTTTGTTGATATGAAGCAAGTTTACTTTGTAATGACCAAACAGTCTCACCTTTCCCAGTGTACATTATGAGACAGAATATTTGTTTTGAAACTTGTTGACAGATAAACCTGTATGGAATTCGAGGGTGAATGACATTACTGCCACAGAGTTACAACCTGCGTGAGGTCACCACACAGCAAGTGAGCAGAAAAAACCAGATGTTTAAAGTCCTGGTGTGTTCTTCTGACTTATTGGTGTCATTTCCATCTGTAAATGGGCATTGTAACAAAATAATAGTTCATAAAATTGGAATCATGGAATGGTTTGGGTTGGAAGGGACTTTAAAGACCATCTCATTCCCCCCCTGCCGTGGGCAGGGACACCTTCCACTATCCCAGGCTGTTCCAAGTTCTGTCCAGCCTGGCCTTAGACACTTCCAGGGATCCAGGGGCAGCCACAGCTTCTCTGGGCACCTGTGCCAGGGCCTCCCCACCCTCACAGGGTGGAATTCCTTCCCATTATCCCATCTCTCCCTGCCCTCCACCAGTGTCAAGTCATTCCCCATTGTCCTGTCATTCCACGCTCTTGCCCAAAGTCCCTCTCCAGCCCTTCTGGAGCCTCTTTAGGTACTATTTCTTGTGGTGTTCTGTGTGTTTTTTCTTCACCTTGTAAATGAAACTTCTTTTGATTTCTTTGCTCCTCTGGTTCTGTTTCTTGTTAGCAAAGCTGAAGTAAAATAAGCCTTCCTGTGCAGCTGGAAAAAAACTGCGTTGAGTTTGGTTGTGAAACAAGGGAAGAGTTTTGAGCCTGTTGTTTCATTTGAATCAATTAAAGCCCAGAAATCCAATAGGTACAATTTGTACCTGGCATAAATGGGATCACTATTGTCCTGTCTTCTCCCTGGGAGCCATCCTGCTGCTTTCTGCAAGCAAGGGTGACTTAGGCAGAGGTTTTAGACCCTCTTTTTAATAATTCCCCCCTTGAACCTTTATTGTGGGTTTGATAGTCTTCCTTTATTCTGCATTTAGCTGCATTTGCCACCTTGCCACTACTTAAAAGATCCAAATCTGCCTGTGGATTCCGGAGTTGATCCTGCTGGATGGATTGACCAGTTAAAGGAGTGGTTTTGGCTGTGCAGGTTCACGGATCCATTTCCCCAACGTTGGGAACACCACCCATTGACAGCAGGCCCCATCAACAAGTACAGTCAGGAAACGGCCAGGAATGTCAAATATTTATCCCTTTTAAAAAATTTAATGTGTTCTCCTGGGGCCTGATTACAGAATTTTTTAATGCTTACAAATTTCTTCAGTGCAACAGTACTAGTTTGTTTCCAAGGAAACAAATGTACTTATACTGCACTGCACACATTCTTAATCATTAAATTCTATAATCTCCCAGCCTCGTTCTTTCTTTTCCTCTCTCTCTCTCCCTCTCTCTTTGAATGGGTAACTTCTAAAAATTGTTTGCCTTCTTTTTTT
>VXBB01017093.1:6436-25981 GCA_013399915.1 Illadopsis cleaveri
GCGGGACTCGGTCACCTGCGGGGGGAGACGGTCACCGCTGGGGGGATATGGACACCTCTGGGGGGATATGGACACCTCTGGGGGGATACGGTCACTCCTGGGGCGATGGGGATACCTGAGCCGAGACTCGGTCACCTTCGGAGGGATACGGTCACCTCTGGGGGGATACGGACACCTGAGGCGGGACTCGGCCACCTCTGGAGGGATAATGTCACCTGAGGCGGGAGTCGGCCCCCTCTAGGGGGATAATGTCACCTGCGGGGCAGGCGAGCATCTGTACCTGGACCAGCCTCCAAGGATGCCGACACTCCTGCGGAGGCTGCAGCCCCGCACAGAGGCTCGGGAGTTTCTGTCCGGGGTAAAGGCGTTCCCGGCAGGAAACATCTCAGAACCCCCAGCAGGAGAACACCTGGCTGGAGCAGGTGGAACAGTGAGAGGAGCAGGATGAGGTTGATGCCATCCCGTAGATTTGGCTTTTGGAGGTGTTGTTGCATAAGCCGGTTGTATTTTAGTTAACTCTTTTTGTCTGTGCAAATATTACATTTTATTTGCCCCCCTCCTTTTTTTTTTTAATTGCTTATTCGTGTAAATACAAGTTGAGGTTTTGGGTCCCAGCCCAGTTACATTTTGATTCAGACAGAGTTTAATTTCCCCCTTTAAAAAGTGTTTTAAATAAGTTGGGCCATATGGAAGTAGGGTTGTTCGTCAACCAAAGAAACTTGAAGGAATTTGAAAAGCAAGGTTGTATATTTCTGGAGGCATTTCTTGAGTATTGAACCAGCACCAGCACTCAAACTCCTGATACAGTCATTTCCTTTGTTGGGATCAAGATTTAATCTGTCCATACCTGTGTTTTCAGAGCTGCCAAATGGGAGCTACCCCTATTGATGAGGTGCTTTACATTTTGCCCTTAATTAAAAACAAGAACAGCAGAGGAAGATCATTTGCAAGGGGAGTAAACAGTGCAAAATGTGTCTGAGGGAATGTTGCCTGTTGAATCTAGAGGCACACCTGAGAGAGATGCTGTGGCTGAAGGAGTGTGCAGTGAGAAACTCCTCTGTTGTATTTCTGTGTGGGGCAGTTCATCCCTCCCCTGCTGCTGCTGTGAATCCTGCACGGTGGGTGACACCNAAGGGAAGCGGCGAGCGGGACGGAGCCCTCGGCATCCAGCGGCAAGCGAGCGCTCCGGAGCCCCGGCTTCCTGGAAGCGGAGCGCGGCTGGGCGGCGATAAGCGGCGATAAGCNGCTGCACAAACCCTGCCAAGATGGGCTGGAGCTGGGGTGGGTGGCAGCCCCAGCCTCTTTATGGCCCAGGTCTGGAGAGAAACACGTGAGCTGGTAGTGAACATTACCCTGGCAGCATTCTCCTTCAGTTAGGGCCTGGATACCCTTGGGAGGAGCAAAAGGGCTTCCCTGAGGTGTCAGGTCCTGCACCCTGAGATGTCAGGTCCTGCACCCTGAGGTGTCAGGTCCTGCATCCTGAGGTGTCAGATCCTGGGTCCTGACCCAGGGCTCCATCCTGGAGGAGTGTTCTGTCAGCAGCACTGAGCAGGGGCGTGCAGAGAGAGGCCAAGCAGGGAGTTGTGCAATGGATTCCCAGGGGACAGGAAAGGATGGGATGGTTTCCTCCTGTCAGGACAAAGAGCAGCTGCACAGTTGCTCTGCAATGTTCTCCCCAGCCCTGGGTTCCTGAGGAGCAATCCAGGCAGGGAGTTGGGATCCTGTAGCAGCACATCCACCAATGTCACTTTATTCCTTTCCACAGCTCATTCCTTCACAAATCCTCCTTTGCCTTATCCTCATGAAGAGTCTGAGCAGTGGAATGGAGCTTTTCCAAAGGGAAACCAGGCTCAGTCTGTGGGGAGGGGAAAGTTGTGATCCTCGTGTGTCCCTCAGGGGTCTGAGGAGTGACAATGTGGGGTCACAGAGCACCAGCACAAAGCAGAGGTTCTGGGTGTAGAAAGTTACCCAAGGTAAAGCAAGGGAGGGGGAACTGTCTCAGAAGGGTGATTAATTTGTTCCATTTGGATGAAAGAAATAGAAAGACTGGAAATGAAGGAGATAATTTGTGTAAAATAGTAGGTTTAGTATTATTTAAATCTGCACACTTGATCTTAGCCAAAAGGCTGAGAAAGAGGGAACAGACAGAGCTGAAGTATCCAGACTGTTGTTGGCCAGCAGTGGATTTTGGGAGGTGATTGGCTGGTGACAATCCAAAATTATAGACAGAGAGTCGTGCAGAGGACATCAGCCAGCCTTTAATGGCTACAGGTGCTCAGGGCCCTGGCTCTCACCCCCATCCTCGGGTGCTGCCTCCAGAAACACAGAAGGGACATACATATTTATGAAATACCAGGTTTTATCCTCTTTTCTTTTTTTCAACTTTTCCATTTCTGCTGCCAGTTTATTCTCCCTGAGGACAGACTGCTTTAAACCAGTATGTCTTCAAAGATAGAATGCCTGAAAACTATCATTTTTATTCAGTTCAACTTTTTAGGGCAAAAACTTGGTTTTCAGACAGTCAAGGTGTTTAATCACCAGTAATTTAGAAGATCAGAACACCTAGATGATCTTGTCATTAATAGAGAAATGCCCTAAGTGGAGTTACCAAACAGATTTATATGTAATTGCTCTAGATGTGAATTTAGCTGTTTCAAATTAAATCATAAAAACTCTTTTATGGAGAACATATGCAATCATTATTGGGACAGTAACTGTGTCAGTGACATTTTATTGCTCATCAGATATGTTCTTTCCATGAATCCATCCCTGATCTTCTTGATGAAGTAGCAAAAATCTACTTCCATTATTTCCATAATGTAAAATTTATTGGTCTTCAAGAGCTTGAAGAGCTCTGGATGTTCTGGGAAGAATTTTTTTCACTGAAAGGGTGCTCAGGCCTTGGACCTGCCCAGGGAGGTTTGGGGTCCCCATCCCTGGAGGTGTCCCAGGAATTCCTGGAGGTGGCACTCAGAGCTCTGGGCTGGGGACAGGGTGAGGATCAGGAACAGCTTGGATTTGATGGTCTGGGAGGGTTTTTCCAGCTTTAGTGACTCTGTGACTCTGGGAGGGGTCACTCACCCTGGGGCAGCCGAGTTTTACAGACACTTGAGGTGTTTTGGCCTCACATGCTCCTGACATATCTCATGTGTGAAGCAGTGATAACACAGCAATGCTTGTGCAGTGCTGGCAGATAAAAAATCAGCATCAGTCTTGCTCCATTACACAGGGAGAGTTATGTTTGTGATTAGGGAATGAACCCTGTTCCTCTTAGCTGGACAATTTATTTATTTCACGGGGTAGGAACAGCAGTAGCAAAGCACTCCTCATTTTATTTTAAACCCCCCTGGCTTCTAGACTCTGTTTACCACGAGAGTTTTCTCTAACCACTGTTGAAATGTTTTAAAAGTTGCCATTTAAGCTGTGCATAAATATCCCCAGCTGATGTTGTGTGTGCCTGGGAAGGCAGGAGGGCTGACCTGGTTACGTGTGCTCACAGACCTCTCTGCTCCACGTTCCTGCAGACAGAACAACAACAAAACTTTCTTCTTGCAGGATAGTTCATGTTCTGGCCCAGAACTGCAGCGCCAGATGTGTTGCCACAGAAACAATTTAAAGGGAGAAGGAATTGTGAACAAATTGTCTTTCTTGTGGAAAATGTTTGAGAGGCTCTCCTTGGTTTCCCTGTCTCTATCTGTGTGTGTGCACAGCAGAGAATAAGGGACAATTTTGCTTTTGTTTCCTACATCTGCTAGTGGTTTAAAATTCTCTATACGGGGTTGAAAATTGAAAAATCTTCTATTATGGGCATGACTTACGTACCTCAGAGACATTTTTTTATTAAATCCTGATTCATTTTTAGAAACTCTTTTTTCCTTTAAAAATGTGCTGTGTGCTAGCTGATTTTCTTACCTCCACTTGCAACATGCTTTGGAAAATATTTCCTGTCACAGTTGTTTCTGTGAAAGTAAGAAAACATTTGACTTTATGGTTATCCCAGGTTTTGATGCTGAGAATTAGGATCACATTTTCTTTATTACAACTGACATGCTGATGAAAAGGGGGAATGTTTACAGGAAATATTTTGATTTAATCTTGCCTAGGAAGCCTTAAAGTAGCCAAACCCCTTGACTTTAGCTAGCATTTCTTTTTCTCAAAACCATGGATGCTCTATTCAACTCTTATGAAAATATTTGTCTGAACAAAATGCAATGTGAATCACCTTAATATGTCCTTTTAACACTTTTGACCACAGCACAGCATCTTTATCCTACAGGTTTGTGTTCTGTTTGGGGAGAATAATGAGAGGAGCATCCAGGAAGGTCTCAGCCCTGGCAAAATTTTAAAAAGGCCACGATCCACACATAAAGAGCCTCATTTCCACAGTTCTTTGTGCCTCATGCCTTTGGGAGGTCCTTGTCCCTGCACATTTTGAAATCCTGCTGGCTGTGGAACTGGAAGAGCCAGGGCTAGCTGGTCTCAGCAAAGCCAAGGTGAAGTTTGGGTCTCTGTGGAGTGATGGCAGGATTGTGCCATGGGCAGTTGTCTGCGTGATGCTGCCCATGGTTTGGGAGGGAATGGACACACAGGGTTATCCTGAGAAACCTCCTGTCCTTATCTGTGTGTTTGCCATTCTCCTCTGTGAGATTTCTGATTATTAAATCTATTTTCTTACAGCCAGACTTTCAAATGCCCCTGAGTCTGGAAATACACAATTTATTCCCTTTTTTACTCATTCTTATACAAATCTGGGATCTTCACTTTTCCTTTGATGACAATTGTTCATAACAGAAATGTATCCTCGAGTTAGGAGCAGTTGCTTGTGCTTTAGAAATCAGTTTTACCTTATTTCCAGTGTCCTGCCAGAGCACTGGATTGAAATCTCTGGAGCTAGGCTGCATGCCATGTCCCACATTGGAGTTCTGGCAGCTCCACAGGCACCTACATCACCCAACAAGATCTGCCAGGCCGATAAGAAACTCATTTCTCTCTTGCATTCCTTCTCCAGGCACAACTCCAGCCCTGGGTGTGGAAGGAATGCAGAGCTGGGCCTGGAGCTTGTGTCTGCACAGGTTAGAAATGAACTTGCAGTGTGAAATGTGGCTCTGAATCTGCTTTGCCTGGGACACCTATTTGCAGCTATTTGCATCCAGCTTTCTGCTCTGGGAGCTCTTTGGGGTGCAGTCAGCTCCTGTGTTTACAGGCTGATCCAAAGGTGCCCTTAATTAGCTCACATCTCTGCTGTTTGATCCCACGAGAAGGCAGCTGGGTGTTTCCTCAGGCAGCAGAGCTTTCCCAGACAGCCCTTGTAAACTGGAAATATAGGTACTTGTAATTTTCTTAAAAGCCTCCTTTGGGCCTGAAATGCCTTGTGCTTGGTTTCAATCCAGTACTGACTAAGACTGGAAAGTGTGAATAATGTCAGTTCAGCTGTATTTGAGTTGTTCAAATGAATGTTAGAACTATGTGCTTTCCAATTATATTTTTCCATAATTCTCTGCACTTACATAACCTCTGTTTTATTATTGAAATTGCTACAGGCTTGAAGAGGGAAATATCATTTTTCAATACTGTGTTTGAAGAGATAAACAGGGAGGCAATTCCAAGGCCTCAGTGTGCTTTAAAATCTGAATATTTGCTGCTCTAATGTTGGAGTGAATCGGTTTGTGCTTCCACTAGTGCAGAAGAAACAGCACCTCAATAACCTCCAGATTCCCTGTGCACTGGATTTCTGAAATGTTTCCATTAAGTAACTGAAATTTTACAAAGAGGGTTTAGAAGGTTTCTCCAGATTACGGGGAAGGATTTTGTTTGATGAGATCTGTGAAGTCCAAACAGCAGGCCAGGCTTTTCCAAAGGGATATTCCAAATGCAGCTGCTTGAGCCACCAGTGCAGTCCAGTGCATGGATGTGGCTGAGACCTGATCTGTGCAGGCAGTTCCTTGGCTTTTCTGAAGTTTGGAAGGGGAGTGGTTTGTAGCAAGCCAGGGCCTGGTTTTGTGCAGTGGCAGACCAGAGAAGAGCATTTACACTGGAGGGATCCTGTGTGGAAATTCTGGGTTTGGCTCCTCCAGGAGCACACAGTGTTGTGGAAGTTTGTTGTAACTGCACATTTCTTAGTGCTGTTAGTGCAGCCCCAAATGCCCAGACTGGATGGAAATGTGTCACTGTTGTGTGAAATGGAGCCCCAGAAGGGATCTGGAAGGTGAGGCCCCCTCTCAGAGCCCTGACATACAGAAATATTCCTTCAGTGAGGCAGGACAGGCACCGAGACGATAGAGCTGCCCTTTGTGTAACTCTGCTGAGGTCACTGGGGCTCCTTCCTAATTCCACTGAGGCCCAGTCGTGCCTCTCCCTTCTTCTGAAGGGTTCACATGCCAATGTGTTGTGCAACAACATCATTTGTTCACAAATAAAGCAGAATTTAAATAACCTTAGAAAATCAGCGCCGGCATCCCAGCTGCCTGCAAACAAACAGCAGAAGTGCAGAACATTTGAGTAGCAATGTAAAGTATCTCAAAATTGCTCGAGCTTGGGTTCTTCAAGAGCAAACCCACAACTGTAAGGAGAGCAAGCTCTGCAGGAGAAGGCTTTGGATGTGAACACACTCTGTGTCCTCTGTAAGGGCTCCAGTTCAGACACAATTTCTGTGCTGGTTTCCCCAGAGCTCTGGTAACACGTGATGCATCTTTTCCCCATGTGTGTGTGCATGATTTGACTACTTTTAGTTTCTTTTAAAGCAATGAGGGAGGACACTTTGACCTGTAATTGACAGGTTATGTTTACAATACAGTAAAACTGTATCTTCTCATAAAAGATCTCTCTGGAGGAAGCCAAGTCCTGTTAGATCATCAAATGCTCTGCCTGCTGTAATTGTGTCAGAGCCTGGATTTAATCCTGGTTCTGCAGTAGTGTGTTGCTGGAATCACTTGTCAATACGTTTTGGGTCTGGATGACCATTTCTGAGTTGTGCAGATAACCCAGGGGTGATTTTCTGCCAGGAAAGGCTCTGCTCTGTGCCTTGTCCACAGCAGCTCTGCAAAGGATCACCAGTGGGAGTTCAGAGCATCACTGCTCCAGAGATGCTGAGCAAACCAGCCCAAGGTCTAAGAAAAACTCCTTGTGATGCTGAAAAATAGGAAACACTAAGCAGATGTGTTCATTGCAGTAAAAGCTTTGGGTCCTCAGGGAACAAACAATTGGGTTCACAGTCTTTGAAGAGATCTGAGACAGGGAGCTGATTGATTTTTTTTTTGTGCACAAAGCTGAAATGCATTTTCATGAGTGACTCTTGCCGTGTTTGCTGATGGTATTCATAACATTTCAAGGGACCTTAAATTACATTAGCTTTTGGCCTAAATGTTGAAGTGGTTTGATCTTGACTGATCCTGCTGAGCAGCTTCTGCTTAGCACTTCCAGTTGTGTCTGCCTTTTTTTCTTCCAGTGAGCAGCTCTCGTGTGCCTGGGCTGGGTGCTCTGGGGGCCCTGACATTTCCAGGAATTTGTTATCTCTGCCAGAGGCCTCGTCACTGTCACCCATTGATAAGTGGGGAGTAAACACGTTTCTGAAGAGACAGTGCTCCTTCAGTGGCTGAGCACCAGTCTGATTTCATTGCACACCCTGGCCCTCCAGAGAAAAATTCCTCTGCCACTCATTAATTTTTAAAACTGTCTTTACTGTGTGATTTTTGTTATAACTTATCTACTCCTTGCTGCCTTTTCGTGTAGAGGGTTTTTTCTTGTTTACAAATTTCAGTCACGTTAGAGCCATCACTTCCTGGTCTTGCTAGAAACACTTCTGAAATAAGTGTGGCAACTATTGAACTTCTAATGAGTGTGAAACGGGAGTTTTCACACGGCCAAACATATTCTTTTTGTTTGCTGCCTGTGAAATACTTGAATTAAAATGCAATAACAAGAACCCAGGGCTGAAGGAAGGGAGTTTGCAGGGGCAGATCTCAGTCAGCCTCTGATGGAAGCACAACCACTCTCCTTTGGGGATGTGCTGTCAGAACTGGTTTTGTGAGGCCTCCCTGCCAGACTCGCAGGAAAACAACTGCTTTAGAAAAACCACTTGAAACAGCCCTGGCTGGATGTGCTCTTTAGGCTGGAGGAGATTTAGGGGGCACTCCAGGGAGCAGCAATCTCTGTAGGGTTTGTAGTGTTTCCTGGGCAAATGATGCCCAGAAGTCAGGACATGAATTTGCCTCTGATTTTAGAACTTTCCAGAGTGTTGCTGGAATTCTGTTTAGGCTTGAAACAATCCAAAGCTCTTCTAGGCAGGGCCAGACTGACTAAACTTGAATAGCTGGTTTAAAAGTAAACGTAGTCCAGTTTGGACTGCATTTCCCTCAGCTGCTCACTGCACCATTTGTGTCCTAATGCACATCAGCCTTTCAGCTGTTTCCAAAGCCATCTCCTTTTGCATGTTTAATATCTAAGAACCAATTAGTTCCATTTTGTTTTCTTTGGAGAGTTTGCAATTAAACATTCTTTCAAGTGGGCTTTATTTAGCTAATTCCATCACAAAAATAAGCTCCGAGGGAATGAAGAGAAGTTCAAGCTAGCCAATGTTTATTTTTTATTATTAATAATTTATATTATGGGAGTCCCCAGGGGAACTAGGGCCCCACTAAACCCAGTTTCCTCTGCATGTAATGACTGTGTCTCACAAGGGTTTATTCAGCAGAAGATTCCTTTTTGCTGCTGTGGCTCAGTGCAAGGGACCTGCTCCACACTGCAGGGAAAGGACTATGGAAGAGCACATAAAAACAAAGCAAGAGTCATTGTTTTAAAGAAGCTTAAGCTGGGCACCAGAGGGAGAATCTGATGCATCTTTTCTAAATAAGAATAAAAAGCCACACTTATGTATTTTTCCAGTCTGAGTGCCAAATCACGACCTCCAAGGTCTTGTTGATGATCTCTGCAGTGATGGCAATGCTCCCAGTGACTCTGATGGGAGCAAGACTGGGCAGAGAAGTGATGGTCCTAAAACCCTTATCTCTCTCTGAACTAGCAGCAGAGGACTCTTTACATTTTAAAAACACACTGATGGGCAAAGTGAGTTTAAAAAATGTTCTTGTTTAGTGAGATTTCTATCAGAAGTTATGGTTTCCACAGTGTCTGATGTTCAGGAATTGCTCTGCTTTATGTTTTGCAGAAGTCTTGGGAGGAGCAGTTCAGAGTCCCCTCAGAGCTGCTGGATGCAAAGTGACCCCGGGGCAGCCCCTGGGGGTCTGTGAATGGGTTGGTTTGATGAGTTAGAGCAGTTCCCATCACCTGGGATGGGGTGAGGGTGTAAGAATTACCAGGATGAGCAGGGCTGAGGGATGTAACAATTGGGATGAGCAGGGCTGTGGGGTGTAGGAATTGGGATGAGCAGGGCTGTGGGGTGTAAGAATTGGGATGAGCAGGGCTGTGGGGTGTAAGAATTGGGATGAGCAGGGCTGAGGGGTATAACAATTGGGATGAGCAGGGCTGTGGGGTGTAAGAATTGTCAGGATGAGCAGGGCTGAGGGGTGCCAGTGCCTCCAAGCAAGTGCAGCAGTGCAGATTTTCCTCCTGGAGGAATCACCATCCTCCTCCCTCTCCTTTCTGTGGCAGCATCAGCCTTTGCAGCACTCTGTCCATAATTCCAGAGGCAAGACCTGGACAGGAGTTTTCCTGACCACATTCCTGTCCTCATGAGCTCAGTTTGAAGGGGGTGAGACATCTGGTTCCAAGCACAGCTGTGTGCCTGGGATGGAGGGCTTTTTCTCTGCACAGAAAAACCACTGAACCTGGCCATTTAAGACACAGATTTTATAGGAGCTGGAGCTGGGCCGTGCAAAGTTCACCTCATTTAAAACAAGCCCAAACCCAATAAAAGCAGAGAAAAACAGTGTAAAAAATGTGGGCCATGAATGTCAGAGTGTGTGTGTCAGGAATTGGTAAGAAGTGGAGGGAAAAGTAGGGATATACCAGCATATATTCAAAGTTCTTGTTTTTTTCCACAAGTAAATATTTGCCTTTAAAGCATAAACCTTTTGTCCCTTCTATTTCTCTTATCTATGAAACTTTATATACTTTTCCTCTTTTTCCAGCGTTCTTTGGGACACTGATCCTAACTTAGCAACTTCTTAATTCCTGTGGCGTGAGATTATCTCAGTAACATTGATGGGAATAAACCATGGTTCCCATAGGAAGTGGGCTGGATGGTTCAAGCCTTAGTAAAGGGACAATTTTCCTGGTCACACAGGTGAATGACATACAGTTTGTCCCACTTCAGGAGCACCAGGACGTGGTGATTCACAGAATTCACTTTTTGAAGATAACAAATTACATCCCCCTGCTGTTGGACATCAGATTTCACTCTTGCTGGAGGTTTGTCACCTGACTTGGTTAAATACCCTTCTCAGTGTAATCATCAAAGCATTTATCTGTCCACCGTGGTGCTGCCATTGAGACTTAGCCTTGGGACTTTCCACAGCCCTAAGGCTGAGATGAAGGACCTTCCTTAAGTCATAATTAACTTGGAGAAGGGCTCCTGCATGGGCAGGCTGGCTGGAGCCTGGTCACACCTGACGAGTCTGTTTGTGACACACATTCAGGCACAGGCTGGGGAAAGCAGGGAAATGAGGGCTGTGTTACACAGGAGTGATCCTTAGTGAGGGCCGTGTTACACGGGAATGATCCTTCATGAGGCCTGTGTTACACGGGAATGATCCTTGGGGCTCAGCATTAATTTATTAATGAGGGGGAACCTCTCGAGGCCGGAGCTGGAGGGATTCAGTGCCTCACTGCCAGGCGAGTTTTCCTCTGGCCCAAATGGAGGAGCCTGTGCATCACTGTAAACTGCTCTGCCTCAGCTCCTTCTGCTCCTCCTGGCTGGGAATTTGGCTGCGGGAATTTGTGTGCAGGAATTTGTGTGCAGGAATTTGTGTGCAGGAATTTGGGTGCAGGAATTTGGGTGCAGGAATCTGTGTGCAGGAATTTGGGTNGAGGCTGAGCTGTAACTGCAGTTCTCCCAGTGCTGGGGAAGCTGAGTCCAGCCAGGCCTCGGAGCTGCCACATTCCTGGAGCCCTGACCCAGGCCTGCCAGGGTGTCAGCAAGCTGGGAATTGAAACCAGAGCAGCACAGCGAGCCCTGTGCTCATAAATCAGCTGCTAATGGCTGAAGGGTCCTGTGCCAGGGCCCAGAGGGCTCCCAGCACCTCGGGGAGCTGAGAACAGGAACGGGGCCAAGGGCTGTGCCGTGGGCTGGCACAGGGTAGAAAACAGGGTTGGGTTATGGGCAGTCACTGCAGCTTTTCTCAGTCCAACATTGCCAAAAGGCCACGGTGGGGTTTGCAGGCAGCTGGGACTCCCAGTGCCACAGTTCCATGAGGGAAGGGGGTGATCCCTGNGTGAGGGCCGTGTTACACGGGAATGATCCTTCATGAGGCCTGTGTTACACGGGAATGATCCTTGGGGCTCAGCATTAATTTATTAATGAGGGGGAACCTCTCGAGGCCGGAGCTGGAGGGATTCAGTGCCTCACTGCCAGGCGAGTTTTCCTCTGGCCCAAATGGAGGAGCCTGTGCATCACTGTAAACTGCTCTGCCTCAGCTCCTTCTGCTTCCCCTGGCTGGGAATTTGGCTGCGGGAACTTGTGTGCAGGGATTTGGGGGCAGGAATTTGGGTGCAGGGATTTGGGTGCAGGGATTTGGGGGCAGGAATTTGGGTGCAGGAATTTGGGTGCAGGGATTTGGGTGCAGGAATTTGGGGGCAAGAATTTGGGTGCAGGGATTTGTGTGCAGGGATTTGTGTGTAGGAATTTGTGTGCAGGGATTTGTGTGCAGGAATCTGTGTGCAGGAGTTTGGGCGCAGGAAATTGGGTGCAGGAATTTGGGTGCAGGAATTTGGGTGCAGGGATTTGGGGGCAGGAATTTGGGGGCAGGGATTTGGGTGCTCCCAGTGAGGCTGAGCTGTAACTGCAGTTCTCCCAGTGCTGGGGAAGCTGAGTCCAGCCAGGCCTCGGAGCTGCCACATTCCTGGAGCCCTGACCCAGGCCTGCCAGGGTGTCAGCAAGCTGGGAATTGAAACCAGAGCAGCACAGCGAGCCCTGTGCTCATAAATCAGCTGCTAATGGCTGAAGGGTCCTGTGCCAGGGCCCAGAGGGCTCCCAGCACCTCGGGGAGCTGAGAACAGGAACGGGGCCAAGGGCTGTGCCGTGGGCTGGCACAGGGTAGAAAACAGGGTTGGGTTATGGGCAGTCACTGCAGCTTTTCTCAGTCCAACATTGCCAAAAGGCCACGGTGGGGTTTGCAGGCAGCTGGGACTCCCAGTGCCACAGTTCCATGAGGGAAGGGGGTGATCCCTGCTGAGCCCCCGCCGGGGCTGCTGCTGCTGGGAGGCACCGAGTGGCCACGACATCACCTCTTGGAAATGAATTGCCAGGTCATTAACTAGGTCAGGCCAACTCCTGCTGCCGGATTCTGCTGGGAATCTGGGATAAATGGCTGATTAATGTCCTCTGGATGTGCACGCTGTCACTGAGAGCAGGGCTTGGAGCTGCCTGCTGGGATGGAGTGTGATTGGAAACACAGGAACATTTGGGGTGCAGGCTTGAAAAGCAGCTCGCCTTGGACTTGAAATTTGAGTGCTGTGTTCAAAGACTCCCCCAGAGATGGGGCCATCAGAGCTGACCTCCAGCACAGGATGAGCTGTCTGACAGCACTGCCTGTGATATTCAAATTTACTTCTGCCTAGGAATGGACTCCCGAATGCCATTTCCAGGAGCTGGCACAGAGCTGTGGGAGGGCCTGATGAGTAAAGCAATAACTTGGATCAAAGCTGTTTATCTGATTTTCTTTTAATGGCTGAAGTATGGCTAGGAGGAAAGAATGTCAGATGTGCAGTATTTAAATATATATTCAAGAGTTGAATCTGCATAGATAAAATTTGCAAAAGCACCAAAACTTGTTACACACTGAAGTCCTGTCTCTCTAAATAATGCAAGCTCTGAATGCAATTTGTATTAAAAAATCAATTGAAGTAGCTCTTAAGAGCCTAAAGTACCTGTGGGAGTGGGATTATATTCCTCAATCATTTGACATTTTCAGAAGATGACCTGACAGATGTAAGTTTGTAAAGGGCCCATCTCATCATCTGAGTTAAACAGGCTCAGGTCAAGGAGTTCTGTGGAACATGTGCAGCTACACAGGGGAGCAAAAACTCCCACCCACAGCAAAGCTGTGATGTAATTGCTCATATTGCTCAATCTTAACCCAGCAGAAATGTCTGATGGATGGGTGGAAGCCGTTTGTGTCCCTTCTCTCCCTTTTCTCAGATCTGTTTTAGCAGATAAAGCTGGATATCGAGCCCACAGCTCTGTGTCTGTGTCTGCAGGGGCTCTCCCTGTGTGTGGTGGGCAGCTCCAGCTCACAGCAGTGACAGCCACAGCTCAGAGCCCCTGTTGGAGGGAATTCCACCAAACCTGCCCAGATTCTTCTGGGAATCCTTGTGCTGGGAGCTCTGCCACAGACTGGTTTTGTCTGAAGAAAAGATCCCTGATTGATTATGTTAAAATACCCGTTTTGAGACAGATTCTGAGATCAAGGGCACTGTGTGTCTCCCTAATCCAAATTATTTTTCTCCTTTTGAAAGCTAAATTTTTCTTTAGTTCTGCCCATAACTGTAGAAACAGAATGTTTGTCAAACAGCTGAACAAACCCACTTAAAATGTGAGGGGTCTGAATGATAAATTTGGAATGTTTATGCAGCACAGTAGACATTGCTCCTGAGGTCAATGGTTTTCCTGAGGAATGCTGGAGAGCAGAGATTAAACTCAGTGTGCATTTTCCCAGGGGATTCAGCCCCAGACTCACCCAGCCCTCAGCACAGGCACCTTCAGGGTGAGCAGCTGAGTCAGGACCTTATCACCTCCCTGCTCTGGATTCCTCACATGTCCAGCACTGCCAAGTAAGTGCCAAGGCCCAGAAATTTCCACCTATTCCACAGGGCATTAAAATCACAAAAACTCCAGGCCTGGAGCAGCCCTGAGGCTTTGACAGGATGGTAATCCAGGCTGGTGATCTGATCTCTTCTCTTTATCAGTGTCACCAAAGACAAATGCATTGTCTGCTGAGAGTGTTCCTGCACACCACCCACGGGGCAGTTAAACCCATTGTCTCTAGGTTTTGGAATAAGCAAGAATAAAAATAATTGTGATTACATCGATGTGATGGGCTCCCTGCATAGCCCAGCTTGCAAAATCAGTCTTAAATTTAACTTACGCTAAAGATTTTTGGTGTAATTATGCAGGGGTTNATGGCGGGCAAACATAGCCCAGCTTGCAAAATCAGTCTTAAATTTAACTTATGCTAAAGATTTTTGGTGTAATTATGCTGGGGTTGTCTTTCCACACATGAGGTGATGCAGTGTACATTTCTTTCAGCTCAAAGCCTGATCCTGATGCAGCAAAACAGTTATTCTGGTAGAATTTATAATTCATTCAGAGATGCAGAATGAAGACCTAGCAGCTTTGACTGAGCTTTTTTTTTTAAACAGCTGATGATTAATTGGAATCACAGCTCATTCCAAAAGTCCAGGGAAGGTCTCTGAAGGCCCTAAATGTTCACCTTTCTGAATCACTGCTGGTTTTGGTTCTGTGCAGTGAAGGCTGAGTTTCAGCAGAGATGGTGCAGAACCAGCACAGCCCAATGACACTTTTCTTTGGCTGTCATGAAATGAATTTTATAAAACCATGCTAGAAAAGATATAGAATCCAGATGACAACTCTGCAGTAAACTGATGTGCTCTGCTGTGCACAGATCCACCAGGGGAGTCTCCTGACAGGCACAAATCTAAGCCCCAGGAAGGCTCCAGTCCCTCCAATAAACTGTTGGGCTTCCCAGATCCTGAATTAAGTACTATGTTGTGATAATACAAATTGAGATCAGCTCTGTCTGGTTCCCACAACAAGAAGATAAAATGGCTCTCTTGTCTCTCCAAGTAAAGTGAGTGCAATATTTACAAATGAAATTACGAAGAAGAATAACGAGGGTCTAAAAGCGTGAGGAGAAGGTTTGCACCAGGCAGTGGAAGGCAAATCGTCACGATCACATAATTTATCCACAGTCACAGTGAGCCTCACTGAAGTTATCAACAGTTGATGTCTGTCAGTAATTGTGTTTATTTTCTGTAGTGACAGTAACTGGCTGGATTTCAGGCTGGCTCTTGCTGTGCCAGTGAGGAGCAGGCAGTGCCCCACTGGTGAGCTCTGGAGCCCACAAAGAGCTGAGGGGAGCAGGAGCTGTTGCAGTTTGTGCAGGAGCACAGCCAGGAGAAAGTCTCTCCTACCCTAACATTACAAACTTTAGGGAAACAGGAATCCTTTCCTCTGGCAGGGATTCACCCAGTGGAGCCCTCAGAGATGCTCACACAAAAACGTGGCCACTGATCTAAGGCACAAAACACGAGCAGAAACCTTTTGCAAGTGGGTGAGTCATGTTTTCCTCACGGAATTGTTGAAACCATTGTGCCCAGAAACAATTAAAGATGGGAGCAGGGCTGGAAAAGTTTAGCCATAAACACAAACAGACACCATTGTTTTGTTTGTGGAAGGTGGAGGTCACTTGGCTGGAGGAACACCCTCAGAGAGAGGAGCAGGAGGTGCAGTTTGTGTGCCCTGGATGCCCCAGCCTGCCTGGACACTGGCTCACACCAGAGCTGAAACACCAAAATCTGTCCTGGCAAATGGACCACTGAAACAGGGCCAAACAAACCTACTCATTCAATCTGAAAAAAAAAAAATTCTGCTTTGACTTCGAGATACATTTCTGAGCCCTGAAGTCTCAGCTGTACAAATCACAGGCATTAAAACATCCCAGTCAGTGAGTCCCTGGGAGCTGGGAGCTGTGCCCAAGACTCACAAGCTTTGTAAAACCTCATTGAGGCTCCCTGATCTTTGCAGCAGTTTGGAGTTCCAGTTGCCCCTGGCAATGGGCTCCTTTATTTTGTGCTGTTATTTCTGTGCTCTGCAGCCCCTGGCTGCTGCTGTACTCACGTTCCTGCCTTTGGGGAAGAGGAAAAGGGAGGAAGTTCCTCTGGTCCCCAGGACATGATCCCTGGGTTTATGAGATCTGGACACTGCAGAGGTTCCAGGCTGTGAGGCAGATTTGAAGTGAGCTGTGTTAGGGGTCCTTATCTGATTTATTTCTGCCCTAAAGGGAGGGCAGAATTTGAGATGTGTCCTGATCCTTTTTCTCAGGGGCACCTGTGTAGCTCAGCACTTTTATACAGACACTCCAGCTAGCAAACCCTCTGTTTAAACAACTTCATTTAGAAATCTTTCTTACAAATAAAATGTTCTATTGACATCCAGCTTACGGTTTTCTGCTCAGGAGTGTGAAATGAGCCATAGATTTCTAGGTCACAACAAAAAATCCGTATGCTGGTGTGTATCAATAAGCACTGACTTTGTTGGTGTTATTTTGAAGCAGTAACCCCTTGAATAGTGTTTTATTTAAATTCTCTCCATTCTCAGGGAGCTGGGAAGGTTGTGAGTTGCTTTGGAGAGGAGCAGTGCATTAGAGCAGGACAGGGTCAGTGGCCTTGGGGGCTGAGCTTGGGGCAGTTACAGAGAGCAAATGACCCCAGAGGGGCTGAGATGCTTTTGGCCAGGCCCATGTGAGGCCAAGGCAGCTCTGGCTTCTACTGAATTGCAGCAGTGCATCTCCTGGAAAGCCAGAATTATCCTGGGTTTATAAACACACGTGGTCAGGCCTAGGCAGTTTGGGCAGTTTAGGAGTTTTGGGGGTCTGTACATTTCCCATTAGTCCTTCACATCTAGAGTTCAGCCCCACAGATTTTACTTCAGGAGTCTCCTCATAATTTCCCACTTTCTGTTCCCTGCCAGGGGTCTGCCTGCTTGTGTTTGTTCCATATCTTTGTGCTCCAAAGGCTTTCACTGTCACGTTGGGCAGGCTTTAGAGCAGCTGCTCTTGCACTTTCCTCCTTCCTTATACCCATGAACTGAATTTCCCAGGTTAAAGAGCTGAAAAATAGATCCTGGGAATCTGGCTTAGCCTTGATGAGGGATGTGGTCAATAACCACAAGGTTATTCCTTTTATTTCTTCCTTTAACAGCTTGTTATGCAATTACATTTTTCAGTAAGTTGCATGCTTTCTTCAGGCTAATGATCCTTTTGATGGGGTGACAGTTCACAGGCTTACAAACAACTCAAAACTAGAGGGAAGAATGGAAAATATTTTGAAACTTCAGCTGTGATATGATGCAAGCCCGAGCTGTGATTAAGAGTGTTAAGGAGGAACTTTCCAAAGCAAGACAACAGAAGGGCTGCATGGCTTGATGGAGAGGTGGGGAAGAGACACCTGAATTTTCTGTGTAACAGATTTCTGTGGATGCTCCTGAGGCTCTGGAGTCCTGTGGATTTTGCTCCTCTGAGCAGTGAAATACCTGGCCATGGGCAGCAACATCTTTGCACCCTGGAGACCTTGCAGAGCAGGTGTCTGTTGGCTGGGATTTATCACTGTCACATCTTGTCCTGCAGTGTTCTGTCTGCTTTTCCCAGGTGTATTCCTGAGCTTGGCACAGCCCATGGGACAGGCAGGGAGATGGGAGTTTAAATTCAGCCCAGGGAATGACTGAGAGGCTTCTGAGCAGGCAGGATCAGGATCTCTGCTCCTGGAGATCCAGGTCAGCTCCTGCTCCTGCTTGGGTGGGTGATGGTACCCAAACCCGCTCACTGCCAGGAATTCCCTGTGCTTGCAGACCAGCCCAGAATGAGCAAAATGCTCTCTAATCCCCTTCCTCTTGGGAAATATCGAAGCATTCAGTGCTGTGCAGGCAGCCCTTACAGGCAGGGAGGGGTTTGCTCTCCAAGTGAGTGGCAGAGCCAGGAAAGAGCCTGACACTGACATTTCTGGGCTGTGTCTGACTGATGGTGGCCGTGCTGAAGGGATCACGTCAGGAGCAAGGGCTGAGTGCAGAGTTCCTCCCCAGCCTCCACTCTGATGGATTAAGGGTGTTCTTCAGAGCACATTCTGTAATGTGGGACAAACTTCTGCGTGGAGCATTCAGAGCTCCTTTTGGAGTTTGTCCTTCTCCCCCCAAACACATCCTCCAGCTTTTTGTTATACCCAGATCTCCTCACTTGTGGTGTTTACATTACCCCAGCTTGAGGGGGAAAGGAAGGGGATTTTTCTGTGTATGAACTGTCTGGGTGATTTTCTACAGCTGCTTTGAAGGATATGTCTGTTACTTATATTGGGACTTGGATTCTATGGACATATGGCAGAGAACACGACTCTCCAAAAAGCAAAAGAGTTTGAGTGATGGAAAACAAGAGAGCAATCCAAGAGCAACCCTGCCAGAAGAGGAGCACGAACCTGAAATTTACTGTTGAAACCAGACTTCTGCCTTGGGCTTAAGGCAGTCCCACCATGGGCTGCAGTGTGGCTCTGCACAGATGCAAGGAGCTGCTTCTTGGACCCAGCTGAGGCTGGAGCTTGAGCATTGTTCTGGCATCCACACTGGCTTGGAAATGCACGGCCTGGCCTGCACTCCAGCAGCACTAGGACAATCACAGGCTCTTTAAAAAGTCAGAAATGCAGAGAGCCTCTGAATTGAGGCTATTCTGGCTTTTGCACAGTGAGTTTGTAAAATCAATCAGAAATTGAAGAGGGCATGAGAGATTTCGTTTCAGACTATCCAGCCCCTTATTAATTGTGCCGTGGATGACAACACAGGAAACGTGAATTGCAGACAAGCCTTTTTTTCCAATTTATTCTGCTCTGTGTTGTTTTGACTTTCCACTTCCCTGCAGCTCACCACTTGCAGCAGCACGAGAGCTGCCAAGGAGGTTTGGCCTGATGTGTTTTTGTGTCCCGTTGCAGGAGGCAGCAGACTCTGAGTGGGAGCCATGTCAGTGAAACTCACCTTTGTGTCCCCTGGGGACGGGGGTGGCATCAGCAGGAGCTGCTCCTTCACTGGCTTCAGCACCGTGCAAAGCAGGAAACTGGCGTAAGTGACACCAAAATGTGGGGGTTTATCTTCTTTAATTCGTGTTAGAGCCGGGATTGATGCTCAGGAGACACGGTTTTGTGTTCAGACTCACATGTTTATTAATTCTTATCTACAGCACAGTCTCACAAGCTGTGAGTTCCACTTAACAAGGTGGAAAATGGCTCTNTCAGGTCAATGCAGTGTTTGCTTGGGGGTCAGAGCCTGTGAGCACAGAAAGGCTGCAATTCTCAGTTTCCAGAATTCCAACAGGCTGCAGCCCCTCCTGCTGCCAAGCCAAAGGGGGCCTGCTGAGCTCTGGCTGAACCTCCAGAACAGCCACGAGAGCTCCAAATCTCCTGGGGATGTTCCTGGTGAATCCTGGCAAAATCTGGAACTGAGCCCGAGTCAAACCTGCTGAGGCAGAGCAGCAGCACGTGGAGCAAGGGCAGAGTCCTGGCAGTGCCCTGGCAGTGTCCTGGCAGAGTCCTGGCAGTGCCCTGGCAGTGTCCTGGCAGAGTCCTGGCAGGGGCCTGGCAGGGGCCTGGCAGGGTCCTGGC
>VXBB01017099.1:0-32522 GCA_013399915.1 Illadopsis cleaveri
TTTATTTTATTTTATTTTATGTGAATTGAATACCCTGAGGCATCTAGGTGTTATTCAGGGTTATTTGGGTTTTATTAGGAGATTCAAGAAACAGACAGGTTTTAAAGAAACTGGAGGAGAGAATCTAGAGAAATTAATCTGAAATAAAATAACACAATATTAATGATATAAAGGGAAATTTCAAGAGAGGGAGCTATTAATAAGAACTTTCAAACCCATTTCCTGTAGGGGATATTTAAATACAAAAGAGTGCATGACAGTTTACAGTGCTCCTGTCAGCAAATAGCAGCATCTATGACACCTGGAAGCTCTTCTGCTCTTTTTATTTGCTGTTATCCTACTGACAAGATGCAAGTACTCACCTAAGAGTAAAAATTCCCACTATCCAGTTTCCCAATTTTTCTGGATAGCACGTAATATAACTGCACTTCTGTTGCACTTGAGGTGGCTGCATGGACCTTGTCAAAGGATATGAAGTGCATCCTCATTCCTGGCCTTATATGGCTGCTATCTGGGACAAGAATTTAGGTGTTTTTTGTGGAGGAACTCTAGTGGAAAAACAATGGGTTTTGACAACAATACATTGTGAGTAAGTGTCTTAAAATGGGGCAATTTTAATTCTTCATTGAAGTGAGGTGTGGTATGCAAGCCTGTAAGTGAAGAAAGGTGAGTAATGATTTTTTTAATAAGTTGTTAAAAGCTGCAGTTCTCTCACTAAAATGATCCTAGAACTTACCATTCTGGTTTTAGTTGCTACTGTTTAGTAAGCTACTGATCTGCATTGCAGTTACCTTCGTTAGTCAGATCCTGCCAAAGTTACAGCATACAAACTGTGCTGTTAAAAGACTGAATTAATTATTTATGCATGTGAAACAGCAATGTCTTGGAGAAGGGAATATGTTGCAAAATTTAAAAAAAAAATCTTACCTGTGTGCCTGGAACTAAGTCTCAAAATACTCTGAGAGATGAAGCTGAATTAGATGGTGACACTATTCCTCTAATTTTGAGTGACCTGGGCTCACAAACGCAGAATGTCACTCATGACTGTGACAAGGAACCCTGTCCTTTTGAAAAGTTAAATGTGAGCAGAAACAGCTTTTCCCCAGGTGGGACGCCCTGAGGTCAGCTCTGCTGTTGAACAGCTGACTCAAGGTAAGGGAGACATCTACTGTTCACATGAGGAAGTAAAATGCCCTATTTTTCTTAAAATGTTCCCTGAATTGTATTTTCGTTCTGCAAATTTTCCTTCCTACTTTGCCTGTCTGAAAGGAAACCAGTTACAATTACCCTGTGCAAACCTGACCTCCTTAAACACAGTGTGGGCAGCCTTCTTCTATGAGTTAGTCTGAAATAGAGGACACAGCTCCTTCTAAGTGAACTTGACTTTCACTATTTTTCAGCTGAATCAGGTTTGGTTGTAAGGGTAGAAATATTAATTGCTAGCATTCTCTGTGTTGCAAATTTACAAAACAAAACCAAGTCTTCCTTTTTGGAATTAAGGGACTTTTTAACGGGATCTGGAGTCTCTAATTCTTCAGTCAATATATCAGTGATAGCCAGTCAAGTACACTTATAAAAATTCAGATTTGTTAGCTGTTCAGTGGAAAGTCTGTCTCTGATCCTGTGGAGAATGTGCTCTGGTCACTGAGTTGGGTTTCTAACAGCACAGTGGTTTGGGCTGACTTTAGGTCTTTGTCACTGGGACAAGCTGAACCAGTCTGGTTTCCTTCTCCTAAGCCATAAGAAAATGCTCACAGAAACCCCACCAACCCTGCCTGTTCTATCCCTGGTGCAATTAACTGCATTTAAAACTTCTAAACTAATGGATCTCATGTGTTTATCATGTCTGAAATAATTTTTTTCTTAGCAAAACAGCATGAATTCAGCAACATGAATCTCTGTGCAGCCTGTGAACCACCTGTTAGATTCACAGAGATGGAGTTTTGAGAGACATATCATTCTCTCTGAGGAAGTGTGCTTTGTACATAAAAAGAGAAATTTTTGGACTACAGCACTGCCTCCGCAGCTATTCTTACAAGTATAAATAAATGAAACACGTCTTTCAGTGAGACATGCATCTTGAATGAAGAAAATAGTTCTTTTATAGTTTGTATTACTAAATTCTTTGTTCTGGCTTGAATAAATTTTCCTATTTATAGTGAGATTATGTTTCTGAAATTGAAGCACAGGAAATCAGTGATATGTGTTCTGCAATGTCAAACTATTGAGCTGCATTAAGTTTAGCGGGGCAAAATGAAGAAACACAAATATTAATAAATACATTTCTGGTCATACTTGTAGAGCTTGGAATTTATTGCTTACTTAACTCTTAATGTTTATTAGCAGGAAGTGAATGCATAACTCTTTGAATTTTAACATTCTCCCTTTTTTAAAATATTCACTACTGAGATGTCCTGGGGTAGGCAACACACATCCTTCTTCCTTAATGTGCTGAATCCTGTGTTTAGAAAATTAAGGACAAAAAACTTATTAATATTAAAGATACTCCCTTTAGCAAAGCAGTTACCTGTATGCATAATGCTCAGGGTAAGTGTTGAGTGTTGATGTGTGTTCTGACATGCTACTGATGTCATCAAAGTTTCATTCCTTTGCAGGATTAGGTTACAAATCCAAAGGAGACCTTTCAGAGATTAATGAAAGCCATCAGTAGCAGCAGTCCTTGTGCAAGCAACTCCCCTTATAAAGATGTGAGGCTCTTTCATGAAATTAACTCCAAACTCTGAAAATCTCTGGAGGTCAGTTATCATACCATTATTTCACTAAACTATATTTGCAGTAAAGAAACATTACTACCTAAAGGAAAAAAGAAGCTCATGTCAAAACATTGAAACAAATTATTTCCTGCTCTGTGTTTTAATCACGTTGTTGTAAAATGAAATGGTATTGTGTTACATGTCTTCTGATTATCCTCAGAGAAGTTGCTCAGTTCCTGTAGTGACTTTCTCTTCCTATATTTTCTATAAATTACAGAATAGATGAATTGGAAGGCAGAGTTGTTCTGCCTTCAGCTCATCAGGCATCCATTGTTGAAAAAGAACAGAAAGATATTTGGGATTATGGAAACCTTTCCTCATTGTCAGTTTGACAGGCCTCCCTTTGATAATGATATAATGCTCCTCAAGGTATTGTTTTTATTACTGCTGTATTTTTATGAAAGAATTTTGCTGATGATTTTTTTGGCTATTCTTTGATATTGAAGAGTACATTCAGATAGCAGCTTAACAGTATCACAGAACAGTGTAGTTTTGGTTGTATTAATCTAGATGAAGTTAGATGATCTCTGTCTCTGTGAGCAGGGATGATATTTCAAGCCCATTCTATGCTCTAAAACTCTCTTTTTAATCCGTTCTCTGCATCAACCTTTCCAAACCACAAAGCACATTCTTCAGTAATTTTTCTAAGGCAATGCTGAAGGGATGTATGCAGTGGAGTCTGGCTCACATTTCTATCACAGAGTCTTGTGCTAGACTAAGTAAAAATAAAGATGAAACTTACTGTTAATTTTCTGGGGTAACTAGGTAAAGTGAAAGTGTGGATAATAAAGGACATACAGGCTCAGCTCTAGGAGCACAGTGGTCACAAAGTGGAGGAGGCTCAGGACACTGCAGAATGAAGCATGGAAAATGTTCTTGTCAACATAATTGTCTGATGCCAAAGTGGGGCAGGGCTGTAGAAATTTGAATTTACAGGGAGGTGTCCCTGCCCATGGCAGGGGGGTTGGCATTAGATGGTCTTTAAGGTCCCTTCTAACAGCAACATTCCATTCTATGCTTCTATTATTCTATGACTGGGAGCTGGTTTTTAGTATTTGGATGGCATCACCAGTTTGACATGACAGAGACACAGGGAGGAAGGTAACTATGTCCCTTTCTGTGCTAGCTGGAACGCTTACAGGCATCTGTAAGGACCTGATCATGGCCCATCTCTGAGGAGCTCCTTCCCCCAGATGTTAGTGAGCATTCTACATCTGCTTCACTGTTAATGTAGACCAAGCTCATCTCACTGGCTTCTCCTGTGGCCACTTGCCAGGAGCACTAGGGTATCTGTGAACACAAAACCCAAATGGATCACTAGGAAGTAATATTTCTAGAGCTGAAAATCATAACTCTTCCAGAATGATATGGATACCATAAAATCGTTTGAATTTTACACCGGGATAGTACTAGAGCCTACCTCCCATCTCTACAGTTTTGCACTAATGGAGTGTTAAATGGTTTTGAATAAGCTTTCCATCCTTGGAACTTTCCAGCAGCACTGGCAACAATAACTGCAAAAGTTTTGATTTGTTGGAGTGCTTTTTTTGAAAGATATAAAGCCAGAATTGTTTAGCTGAGAACCATACATTTCACTCTGTGAAATGAATCATGGTGCAGTGATCATAAGACTGAAAATATCTGTTCAGTAGCTGTGAGCCCTTACCAAGCACACTGAGGATATATGTCAAGGTTTGGCTGTGTTTTCATTTACAGGCTTAAACTGACCTCTGCCGAAGGATGGATCTGTCAGGCAAAGGCAAACAAAATATAGACAGTTTGAATAATTAAATCCCTCAGAGCAAAAATTGGCAGTCTGAATAGATGGGGACCTGAATTTTCCTCAATTATGTTGCTGCTTTCGTGTCAAATTGCTTATAGCTTTTGTTTTCATCTTTGTTCATGGGTACATTGCACTGTGCTTTGAGACTTTTCTGTCAGTCAAGCACCAGAATCTGATTTCAACACTGAAGTTTAGTGGCAGGTTAGGTTTGTGAACAGGACATAGATCCAACAGCCTCACTCCCATGTAGGTTTTGCATTTCCCACTGTATCCAAAGGAAGACTGGGCTTGAACTCACTACTGCTGCCATAGATGGGAAACTGCTGTACTGCTACTGTGGAAATACTTCTGAATTTTCCTTTAAAGGGACAATTAAGCTCAGGATCAGTTCCTAAATAGTGAAAAGTGATTTTTAAGGGAAGTATTGGTAAAACGAGATTAAATGATAGTTGAAGCTAGACGATACTTGCCTCCTCTCTGCATAAGAAATCTAGTTTTTCCTTGTTTTTCCTTCTTTTTTTTTCCTCTTTAGCGGAATGATATTGCCAAGCTGAATAAATATGTGCAACTTTTGCCTTTGCCTGACTTTTTCAAAGATGTTGAACCTGGCACGCTCTGCTGGGTGGCTGGCTGGTGAGACACATCACCAGGAAAGCCATCAAAATATTTCCAGAAGACAACCCTTAAAATTATCAATAGAAAAAGCTGTGACAAACATTATGCCAATGGCCCCAAAATAACCAACAACATGTTGTGTGCTGCACAGAAAAGTAAATTATATCTGAGCCATACTTGAAAGATAAGAAGCAAAGTTACAAAGGGGGGGACACATATTTAACAATGGTTCCCTTTTCACTGGGAACAAAGCAGTGTTAGACATCTTAAGAGGCTGATATTTTTTTAGGTGATTTTAACTACATTTGTGAGAGACTTTATTGCTGTGAAAAGGACATGTTAAAACTTTGTTTAGTTTAGGTCAGTGTGCCAATCAGGATCGAGAGTACGGGAATTTGAGCCTGGGATTTTCTGTTAATTTCAAGTGTATTTCTTCAGCTATGGTGCTCTCCTTAGACACCGCCTGTAGTTATGGGAGAAAAAGCAGAGCTATCAGGGTCTCAATCATCTGGTCCTTTCCAGAAGTCAACATCTGAATAGTACAGAATTAACTGTATACTCAAAAGGGTTGTGTGGATCTTGCTTTTGATGCTGAATGCTGAAGAGACAATGGATAAAGAAGTGAGAATCAATTTATACCCACAATAAAAAATATATTTTGAAATAAAATTATGATAGCACTCTACTGGTCCACAGCATTTGCATCGAAGGCTTCTTCAAGTTTGAAAAACAACATCTGTTTCATCACATGAAGTGATATAAGCCAGCTGCTCCATTTCATAGGCTAGAAAAGGTTAGAGACATGCTTGTGCACTGCAGGTGGCACTGCATGCTCCTCTGGTGAGACATGAACATACTGACAGCTACTTCTGATTTGTCTTCCAGTGAGATTCCAGTGGGCAATTAATCTGTGCTGGTCAGAACCGTGGGATGGTTTCTTTTGGAGAAGAATGTGAAAATACAAGCATACCTGGAGTTTATACGCGGCTGACTGAAGAATATATTGCCTGGATAAAAAACCATTCCCAGTGACACAAACCCATGAAACACTCAAGAGCATTTTAATAGATATTATGCTGTGCATTAGAGCTGGATGCTGCTGCTTTACCACACCACCTTTGAAATGTACCTCCCAGCTTTTCAGTTTTGCTTACACCATCACAGCTTTATGAGAACAGTTCAAAATATCCACATTTGCACAGATAACACCTTTACTAATCCTTAGCAGGAATTTGCTATTTAGAAAACATGATTTGTATTGGATTCCACTCTGCTTCGTGCTAGGATGTGAAAGTATTCATTGCACCTGGGATAAGGCAACATTTGTTAATGTGTAATTACACAAAAATTCGGTTTCAGACTGACAATGAATGAGATGGCTGCTGAATGAGAAAAAATAGAACAAAAGCTTAAAATGTTCAAATATTTATCTGTGATGTTATTAAACCCCAAATGCTCCATTTTACCTTTCCTAATACTTATTATTGAATATTTATCTAAATTCAATTTCAAAGTTAAAATATTAAACAGAGAGAAACAGTTTTCCAATTAGTCTTCATTAGAAAGATACAAATATAGAGATAAAAATAATGTCTGTCTTTTTTCCCTAGATTTTTTCCTCTTTTGTGTTTGTTTGTTTTTGTTTGGTTTTGTTTGTTTTTGGTTTTGGAGTTGTGTATGTGTTCTTTTTGGGGGGGTGTTGGGTCTGGTGTTTTGGTTTTGTCTGGGTTTTTTTGTTGTTGATCAAATAAACTAAATAACCTCCAAGCTTGGCTCATAATCCCACTCTTTCAGGTAACAGTTTGCTCAAAAAGTATAAATATTTATTGTAATAGATGTAATTATAGTTCTTTAACACAGCTCCTATCTAACATCTATTAAAACAAACAGGACTCTGGCTATGGATTTCTACAGACTTCTAGTAACAGAAGACCTGGTGTGTTTCTGAAGAAATCCATGGTTTACTTGCTGTACTCCATTACCTTTCAAATATTTTCTAGGCCTTTTGTAACTAACGATTTTGAACTGACCATCTTCAGGGTTTCTCTGCTTCTGTGCTTATTGCACTAACACGTACCAAATACTCTAAACTTTGGGATGTTGCAGAGGCGTGAATAAATAACTCCAGCACAACAACCTACTGGCCTTGACTATTGACCAGGAACCATGCCACAATTCTGAGCAGAGCAGAACAAGCTCATAAAGGATATATAGATAGGAAAGAAGCAACCAGACACCACAAAACTGGGTTGGTTGTTTGCCATAGGACAACATGTCATGTGTGGGGGCTTAGACACAGCTCTTGTTCAAGGTTGTGAGAAGGAAGACCTTAGAAGATATCAGTGGGATTTGGCTCAGTACTGGAATACAGAGAGAACTGGGAAAAACTGAGGGGAAAAAAGCAAAAGATATATAAAAGTGGAAAGAATAATGTACCATTGTNCTCAGTTAGCAAGCAGCAGCCTTGACTCAGTTTCTGCCCACCCTGAGGCTTTATTCCTTCCCCATGTAATAGAGGGAAGACTTTGCCAGCTTTGAAATACTGGTGTCTTGAGAGAGTGCCTGCCCTCCCACCTCTCCGTGTGAGGAGGGGCACTTTGGGGCAGTGGCAGGAGTCCTGCCAAACGTCCCATAATTCTGCATTTTGTTAACACCTCTGAAAACACATGGTCGAAAGACAACTGGTTCTGCAGCCGGAGATGAGCCGAAGAAAAGTCCAGGAAAAGCAGGGGACCACTGGTGTTATTCACTGCTAAAAGCACTGCTGGGCTGGTTATCAGAACTGAGATCAAAACAGGAAAGCCTCAGATANTAGGCCTTTTGTAACTAACGATTTTGAACTGACCATCTTCAGGGTTTCTCTGCTTCTGTGCTTATTGCACTAACACGTACCAAATACTCTAAACTTTGGGATGTTGCAGAGGCGTGAATAAATAACTCCAGCACAACAACCTACTGGCCTTGACTATTGACCAGGAACCATGCCACAATTCTGAGCAGAGCAGAACAAGCTCATAAAGGATATATAGATAGGAAAGAAGCAACCAGACACCACAAAACTGGGTTGGTTGTTTGCCATAGGACAACATGTCATGTGTGGGGGCTTAGACACAGCTCTTGTTCAAGGTTGTGAGAAGGAAGACCTTAGAAGATATCAGTGGGATTTGGCTCAGTACTGGAATACAGAGAGAACTGGGAAAAACTGAGGGGAAAAAAGCAAAAGATATATAAAAGTGGAAAGAATAATGTACCATTGTTCTCACTTTATAGATGGGGGTCTCAGAAGATGTTGCAACACAAATTAGTCCCTTTTAACTTTGTGAGGTAAATGACAGGAGACTTTTCATGCCATGCAGCCCAATGGCCACCAATTGGTGTTTAACTTGGTGAAGGCAAGGCTTTCACTCCTTCACTCACGTGAACAGTGGCTGTCTCTGTCACTGATGGAAAACAGTGAGTGATAAAATCTGGAAACCATGACCCAACTTGTTCATTACAGTTCAGATGCTGGGCTTCTGGTGTGTGATCTCCTGCAATTACTTCCTTCACATCATCTTTTTTCTGTTTATGGGTAATGGAGGGTGTTACTGCTAGGCCTGACTGCCCNAAGCCTCAGATAGTAGCTCCATGTACGTTACAGTTCTACAGTGACAGACATCAACAAAGCCTGAAAAAATTAAGCTGGAAACACATTCTTTACCAGATTGAGAAGGGCTGATTTTCAGCAGCCTGTGGCAGATTTTATTTAACATACTAACATAGCATTTGAAATTCCACTTTCACTCAGTAACAGAAATTTAGTCTTGTCTCTTTTTAACCCAACATGCCTTAACACCAATCTCTAGGTGCCTGTGAAGTGTCCCCTTGGGCAGTACCACCCAGTTCCTGAACATTGGCTTCTTCTACCAGACTAGCTCTCCTGTGCTGTTTTTATCTTTACTGGAAATCTATGAGTGGATTAAGGGATTCTGCCTCAGGACTACTTCTGCTCTTGGGCAGGCATATGCTCCTGTCTATGCTCGCACTTCTCAGCTTTGTCTATGCAGAGCTGACTTCTCTGTCACACTTTTGCCTCTGAATCTGTTTTTACTGGGGTCTTCCAGGTAAGCAATATTTCTTAAGGATTACTTTCTGAGAGGCCTGTCACATAGTCATGATTGGGCATAGAGAGCAGCCCCTAATGCTGGCCAGGCTGTGCAAAGAGCTGACAAATGGCACTGACGTGATGTATGGCACTGAGCAGAGCACACAGTGCTGACACACAGCCCTTGCCTCTATCCATGAGAGGGGCTGACAGCTCATGCACATCACACGGGAGGGCAGGTGCCAGTCAGGTGTAGTCCTTAGGTTCACACTGCTCGTGTGCTGAGCTGTAGTGCCTGATGTTTTGTACTAGTTTTGGCTGTACATCTAATCCACTGCAAGTTCAATTTTTTGTTAATTATTTTTTTAGACAAGGTTCTATTTCTCAGTACAGAGGGTATCATTATCTATTGTCAACAACTGTTGTTTTCTGAAAGTGTGGTGGTATGTTTGAAGCATGGACTGCCTCCACAGCTTCTAGTCAGTCTTTTATCTTCTGACTCCAGAGCCGCCTGCTATCTAGCAAGCTGTAAAAGTAACCTTCCTTTTGGGCAGTGCAATCTGGCATCAGGAAGAAGCATTTAGAAAACAGAATTAAAACAAAACAAGCCATCAGATTTTCAAGATAATCTTCTTGAATACTTGCCAAAAAGAAGTAAACTCAGAAAACTCTTTGCAACTCTGAATTAGTCAGTTCATCATAGTTAGACAAGTTACAAGAAGTCATTTTCATATGTCTCCTATATCTTTTAATTACAGATTGGTAATTTCAGAAATGTATCCTAATCTCATTAGTGACCTGACAGCTGGTTCAGACACTTCTATCCAGTATGCTTGTAACCCCACAATCATCTGAACAAGCTCTTTTTGGATTGACTTAATTATGCATTTCATAATTAATGTCTAGGATATTACAAGTAGGTTTAATTTAATCGCAATTCAATTCCAGGCAGCACAGTTTTTTTCAAAGCAAGGAACCACAGAAAGGTGAGCAAAAAAACCTTTATTAAAAAAGTCCTTATATAATGATACAATAGGAACTTACATGCCTTAGCTACTTACAAAGGTATATATTAGATTTAATATATAAACAACAGAGTTTCAGAGACTTCATTCTTATGATTTATTAATACATTTTTTGGTAAAAAGAAGTTTTGCTCTATTAACACATTCTTACAACACCTTTACTTCAATAAAAAAATCAAGCCCCTCTGCAGCCATACAGAAAATCAAGACAGGGATAATTAGAACAGTAGCAATATCAGTAAATGAAAAAATTAAATATTACTTTAATCATTCTTAATCAGTCCTGTACGAAAAAGTAACAGTTATGAGTATTTTGTTATATATTACTTAACAACTCCAGAGAAGAGCCATGAAGATCATTAGAGGGATGGAGTACTTCTCCTATGAAGAAACACTGAGACAATTGGGATTATTCATCCTGGAGAGGAGAAGGCTTTGGGGTCATCTAATTGCTGCCTTCTAGTACCTGAAGGAAGCCTACCAGAAAGATGGGGAGGGACCTGTTACAAGAGTGTTGTAGTGTGGATTTTTGGTTTTCTCTGTTTAATGCTTCATTTATTTGTAAGTTTTTTANACAAGGAGAATGGCTTCAAACTGAGAGAGAGTAGGTTTACATGAGATGTTGGGAAGGAATTCTTTACTCAGAGCATAGTGACTGGATCTGGAACTGGTTGCCCAGAAGTTGTGGTTGCCCTGTCCCTGGAATTGTTCAAGGCCAGGTTGGGTGGGACTTTGAGCAATGTGATCTAGTGGAAAGTGTCCCTGTACATGGCAGGGGAGTTGGAACAGATGATATTTAAGGCACCTTTCAATCCAAATGATTCTATGATCCTATGATTTCCATTTAAACGGAAAAATGATACATGGTTGTTGGTTGAGGTTATCTTGAAACGATGTAGAAGATTTTACCTATTAGGATGCACTGGTCAGTCTGTCTCAAGCTGTTACGACCAATTCTATAACAAACACTATTTCAGTTCAGAAGGAATACCAGAAAACTGATACCAGAAAAAAGCAGAAAGACTTTGAAAATAGATGCATGAAAATAGGGTGGACTTTGAACTAGTGTGTGTTCAAAACCTGTGACATATTCAAATGGCAATGGACCATTGCCAGTGGTCTGACAATAACCTGGCTTTCACTGGTTAAAATCTTGGGCATGTACATCCCTTGCCAAAAGCCACAGTCCTGTCTGGATACAGGTCTTAGCAGAGCCCAAGTAACACATATTTGCACTGAGTGCACAATTATTCTCAGATCTTTGGACATGCTGATGGAGGACAAAGGAAAAACTTGCCATTCTTCCTTTCACTGGTGGTTGTGAGAGGCCCCGTCTTTCAAACTGGTCCAGCTAGACCTTGTCAACAAATTCCTCCTATGTATAATCCACATTATAATGAAGAGAATAATGTGGAGGCAGCAATAATACCTGCATCACTGTAGATATTGCACAGACAGAGACAGAAGAGAAAGTTGCTGATACTAATGTTTTTTCATTTTCTTTCTGCAATATTAGATGGGCTCTAACCTGATTTCCTTGGTGTGGCTCTGTAATGAAATGCAGGTAGGTGAGAACATGAGGGGCTGAAAAGGTAATACAGGATGCTGTGGTGCTCACGATTCTAGGTACACCAACTTCAGAGAATATCACATTCACAGTGGTGTGAAGTGGTGTTTGTGCTCCTCCAGGAGTAGAAATGGATGGTTGGAGTTAACTCACCCTGTGAAATGAGACTGCTGCAGCAACAATCAGCCAGGAACTACCACAGCGAGATTTGACAGGGACTGCACATTAGAGCCCTGAATTATTAAAAACACCTGACTTTCTAACAGTCTATTCTGTCTTATGAGCAATGATATTGATTTTATCGAGTGGTCTTGGCCTCATTGAACAGAAATATTGAGAGTACCTGAACAACGTTAGAGCACTGCTGGTGGTAAGAAAATGCAAAAGCTAGACTAAATTCTAAAGCAATATTTAAATTGTTTTTCCTCGAGATGTCTTTCCTCCCCCTTGTTTTTCCTGCACCCAGTTACTGAAGTCAGAGTCTCAGTAGTGGTTACCCATTTTGACACTCATATTTGGGACAGCAATTTCAGAAGGGTTTGTTTTTCCACCAGCAGTACTGGTTTGGGTTTTTCCCTCCTCATGATGCTTGGTTGCAGTTTAGCCATCCTGGAAAGTGTCTGCCTAGACAAACACTTCTGGTGACTTTGAAAGGGTTTCCATCTGCCCAGTCAGTGGTTTCCAAGTCCTGTTTCAGGCACTTCTCTTAGGCAATAGAAAAACAAAAATCCCCTTTCCCTTTATGCTGATTGTTCAAAATGGACTTTTTATTTTTACATCCAATGCTTTATAAATTAAAAAACCAAACATTTCTTGTTTAATAAAACAGAAAAAGCCACTATAGCCAGCACTGAAGGTACTCTGCCCAGTTCTGGCCCAAGTGGCCTCGTGGGATCCACATGAGGGAACATCTTGTACACCACAGCTTTGGGGGCTATTTCCTTCTATCAACAACTACCTCAGCAGACCTTCCTCTTTGTTCTCTTTACAGCTTCTTTACGATCTGGGTGAGATACTTATCCAGTACCCAGCCAGTGTTTATAGTCCAAAAAATTATAGGCCAACTCCTGGCACAGGGAAGAGGATCCATAGTACAGTGAGGAACACAATTAAAACATAGGATTGAGTAGCAGCTATCTGGTTTTAAATAAATCATCTAAGAAAATGCATCTGATTGTGAACTATTGCAGAAATGTTTCTGGATTAAAAAGCTTATTCTATCATGGTCAGGAAATGTCTAAAATAACTCATGTTCAGTCTATGACAATTCAGAAGATAAAAGAGAAGAATAATGTGCTGTTAGGGAGAAATCATGTATTCAGTCTGTCAGATTCACAACTTGGAAAGATAACTCCAGCTTTGTATATTTCACTCATATTTTTTTTCCAGGTAGTTTTCTTAAAGAATAAATCTTCTGGGCATATGCAATATGCAGCTGTTACTCCTCATTGCTTTCTGAGTAGAGCTTGTTTGCAAACATCCCTTGCGGCGGTGCGTGTCTCCTCCAATGCTCGGCCAGCCCCAACGCACCCCCACAAGATCCTGTGTGTGGGGCCTTGGCTGCTGACCAGCCTTGCCGAGCAGCTATAGCAGAGGAACAAAAGAAGGGACTCTCCGAGGCTTTGGTTAACTTGGGTTTATTGCGTTTGGGAAGGGAGCCCGCACCCCAAGGCCAGTGCCTCAGGAGAGACAATTCGATCTCAGGGGAGAGAGGTTTTATACAGGAGGTGGAACTCAGGGTGGGTATAACACACAAGCAATAGGAAGAAACTGGGGAGTGGCTGATAACATAACCTACATGAACAGCAACCAATGACAAGGAGGTGGGAGGGGGAGGCTTGAACCCCAGCCAGTCATCAAAGGCCTCTCCTCGAACATTCCAGACCTGGGGGACAGGTCCCTCTGTGACTGGCAGGGCGAGAAAGTTATATAACATAAGATTGGCAGTGAACCAAGGCGGGAAGGATAAACTGATCGGGGGCTGTATCTGGGTAAGGGTAGGGGAGAAACTCACAACATGCAACAAAGGGTACTAAAAATAGAACTGTACAGACCAGTACAAGGAACAAGGGGTACAAAGAACAAAATGCAAAGAACAAGTGTAAACCATTTTGATTCTTACAACAAACTTAAACAAAATGCACCACCACAATCCCTTTCCATATTTTGAGCAAAAAACACACAGCAGAGATAAAACATTGAAAGCATCTTGTGAAATCCCGACTCTACTGAAATGAGTGACACAGCATTTATGTTATTGGAGTCAGCATTCACCCACAACATGTGTGCTCCAAGGGAAAAAAAAAAATTGCAAACAGAGCCATATGATTTATGGAGCAAAGGAAAAAGGATGTAGGAAGCGTGTGTGTGAAAATCCTTTTGCCACACTGGGAAAACAAACAGTCCTGTGTTAGGTCCCTCCAACTGCATTGTTCTTGGAGACCCTGGCTGGTGTCTCTTTTCATGGAAGCCAAGATATTAATTCAGTTTGTTTCCAAACCTGTTCACTGAAGTAGATACCAATTCATACAACACAGAGATGCCTGAGGACTAGTTGTCTTTAACAAGGCTTTGCTCCAGTTAATCCTAAGTCTCAGAGGCTTCAGCTGGGATGGACAGGATGGATGGAGTGTGAGGACTGTGAACAAGAGAAAGCAATAAAGATGGAATAAAGAAATATAGCCTGCTGAGCTCTTATTTTCATAATGCTTTTTGTGTGTGGCATAAGTAAACTTGCACATAGATCAGAGAGAAAGTACAGTGTAATAAAGGAGAAAAACAGTATAATGGGGACTAAGGTTAAGTCAGAGAGATTATGTGGCAGAGAGAAGTAAGAATAAAACAGTCACTCATCCCAAGGAAAGTATGTGTGACACTGGAAAAACTCTGAAAAATAGTTCCCATTGATGTCCTTACTCCTTTCAGACCTTGTCTGGCTCTTCCCTGAAGTTGTGTTACTTAGGAAATGCAGAAATCCTCCTCTGGCCTTTCTGGGATCACCTAATTATTCTAGAAAACTTGTATATTTCAAAGATGAATACTTATGAAAGGGAGAGATTTCTTCTTAAAGAAAAACTATGATCAATATAAGTTTGATATGCTTACTTATCTAAATTAATTCAAATTTGCTTTTCTCTGCCAATGGAAATAATCTTGGGTATATTGCAAAGAATACATGAAAGCATTAGCTCGTGAGGACACCTAACCCTAACTTGAACAACTCAACATTTCACACGTATGACTATAGATTTTCCTGTTGGCAATACATGGAGCACAAGAAGATAAAAAGCTTTTAACAGGTTTGTCTTTCATTACAGGAAATAGCTACTTAGTCAAGTCTAAACTATATATAAAGCATGCTTAAAACATTTGCAGAAATGTTGTAAGACAATAGCACTACTTAACTGCAACAAAGTTTCAAAAGACATGTTTTAGTACAGAAAAATAGAAATCACATTAATACCTAAGATATGGTCCTATTCCCGTAAGTGTTTATAGAGTTATCAATTTTTTTATCTTAAAAAACAGAGGTCAAAATGAACTTGAGTTATAAGCAAAAGTATACTTCCCACCAACCCTAAAATATCTGATTCCAATATCTATACCTAGGAGTTGAAAACCAAACAGTGCACTTTCAGATTCTGCACAGGTACCAAGAAAAAAAAATTATTTGATGGGAAATTGGCTTAGTTATCAGGGACTGGTAGAATCAGAGTATAATTACCATTTGGATTGTGTAGAGAAAAGATAAAATCCACATGATATTTGTAATTTTACTGACTGTTGTCTTATTGTTTATGTTTGGAAAATACTGATGAAAATACTTTTTCAAATTTAATATATTTTATTCTGGTTCTGCAGAGAAGTACTGGAAGCAGAGGCTTCACGACAGTAGAGAAATGAGTGTTTGTTTCTGCGTCAGTTAACTATGTCAAACAGTGAAGGACAAAAGAGCCACATTATTTCAGCATTAAAGCTGTTTACCATATGGAGACCTGACCCTCTAAGCAGAACATGCAAAGAACCATCATTCACATGTTGTGTTTTTTAATTGATAAAGAAACAGAATATTTGAAGATCAGTCCTGAAAAGGCATTTTTCTATATGGACAGGCTTTATTTCTCCATAGGTGTACATGTCTTATCTAGAGTGATCTAGATTTCTAGAACAAAGATACATCACAAAAAAACCAGCTCCTTACAAAAGTATTGATAAGATGGGTGTGTGTGAAGGCAGAGTTTTGGGCTGTGCATGACCAGTCATTGTATTCAGAGAAGCAAATTTTCTGAAGTATAGTAAAGGTATGTGGCTTTCTCGTACTGTTCAGAAATTCTCTGGTATAGATCTTGGAGGTCTTGGGCACCGAAACACCTTTCTTCCTCTGGAAATGTAATGTCTTGGAAGTATTAAAAAGGTTTTCAACATAACAGAGTCACAACATATTTTTTCATCCTGTTTCCCCATTTAAATCAACTACGTATTTATTGTGTGTGACAAACCCAGACTTGCCTACCATGGAAAAAAATGACCCTTGCTGCCATACAGTAGAGCTTTTACACCACTCTGTGACCTTTTTTGCCTCTTGAACATGTTCTCCAAGCATAGAACTATTTGATTTGATTTGTAAGTGAATTGAGAGAACACCAGAGATTTCTGCTATGCAGATTATTATGGTGATTGTAAAGACACTGGGAATACCTGTTCTGTGATGAGATGACACAGGGCAGAGGTCCTACAATCAGAGCCAGCCATGACCAGAGCCCATGGAAGAACAGGACTGTGCCACATGGGCCCAGTAAGCAGCGCAGACCTGACAGGGTTCAGCTCCATTTCAATGGCAAACTCACAGCAATAAATCATGTGCAGTAGGTTTGGCTAGCAGCTCCCAGGCTGGACATGCCATATATTTGCATGTGGGCATATGGGCAAGTGTATTTTTGCTGTGCTCCAAAGAAGCTGTGGCTCTTAACCCTGAGGCTCTCTGCAGGTGACCCAGCATATCCAGTCATTTCTATGGCAGCTGCTGCGAGGATTGACAGAAACAGAAATGTTTGACAACAAAGTCCTTGTTGCATCTTCCCCCATCATTATGGTCAGAGTGACCAGACATGCTGTCTTCACTTCTGTTCTTGCCTTGAGTTTCTCTCTCCCTCAGCTTTCACTGTACCAGGGCCACAAGGTCTGTGGTGCTACCCAGTTCAGCTTCTGTGGCTGTCTGATCTCCCACAGCTCCTGCAGTCTGTGCCTACCCTATTCTCTGCACTGCACCTGGTATGCCTGGAGAAAGCATGTAAACATCTCTTGCCTTCAGCAAGTAGGAAATGTCCCAAAGCATCTATTTTTACCAGAGTGGAGTTGCTATGTTACAGCTGAAACAAAGAGTAATTAGCAACTCATTGAAAAGATACAAGAAAAGAAATCATACAAAGGGGAGTCCTTGCCGCTATCTCACTTTCCTGATTCTTATCTCTTACTTCCTATTTCTGGCTTTTCATTTTGGACTTTGCAGCTCAGTTTCCTTTCGGTGTTTCCCTTTGAATTTTTGCTTTTCATATAGCATTGTGCTTATGGCTTTTTGAAAAGGAAGCCTGAGAAAAGGTTGGATTGTTCAGGAATGTGTGGTAACATATTTTTAGTTTAGGGACTGTCTTTTGGAAATGAGCAACAAGGGTCATGCATTAAATATTTTCCTATGTTTAAAGAGATATTAGTGCTTCCTGCTTATCCTGATTTTATGCATTCAAAAGACTGGATAGCAACAGTGGCCAGAATGCTTAAGTTCAAAGAGTGGGTGAATGTTTCTCTATCTAAAGAGTAAAATCAACAAAGCCTATTGACCCAGTGAGGACACTGTGCCCATATACCAGTGGAGACTAATCATGTATCATGAAGTTTGCCATTTCATGGGGATTTTTAACAGGTAGGGTCAGAGTTTTCAGAGGGCATAAATACAACTTCAAGACCATCCCACTGGCTGCTCTTGCTTGAGAAATAGATTACTTACAAAAGAACTGGAAAAATGGTTCTCAGAAATATTCAGCTGGAAACACAACCCACTGATATTAGATTGGTGGTTCCCTGTAAAGCATGGAACCCAAGGGTTGAAACATTTTCTGCTTCTAGAAGGAGTGCCAAACATTATATATGGTGATGTAATTATGATGTAATCTGGCAAAAAGACAATTTGTGCTGTAAATTTGGAAATAAAATAGCTCTGATCTGATCCAGAAGGTCTTCCACCTTTGAATTATGTTTATACTGCAAGTTAAATAATGGTGGCAAATTTTCTGCAGTTGATATCTGGGGGAACTTCATTAATTCCCATTGCATCAATTTTCATGGAAGAGCTTAGTTCAGGGTTTTATAGGATTAAACTTTTCACTGTAGAGGAAAGCTTAATGGATTCAACAGGTAAAACAACAGAGAAACATTAAAACCGTGGAGAGTGACATGGGATTTACTTCACTATTTGATCAGTGGACAATGTGGAAGACCATAGTATTGCTATTTCCTCTGTGATATTCATGCATAATCCAGACATTTATCTGTTCATATTGTTTTCTTCCATTACATGTATTTTTTTAATCCATTGTAATAATTTACTTTGGCTTCTAGCTCCAAGCATAGGATACAGTTTCCATCTTATTCCAAATAATATTGGCTAGTTGCTAGGGGAGTGTGCTGATTCTTTTTATATTTTCTTTTCCTCACCACATCTGTGTGTAATTTTTTTATTTATCATTTCTCTGGGACATTTTTCCTGTGAGAAACCCAAATGTGAAATGTAGCACTTTCAGATCTCGTTTGGTGTTTTAGACAAGGAGCATTTCCTAAAAATATGTACAGGATAGGATTTTACCAGCTGGTAGTTACTACCAGGCATAAATAAGTATACAACCAGGTAGGATGGGTCTGCACACTACACATCATCTGTTACCTCCGTTGAGTGAGCAAGCAGGTATGAGTTTGAAGTGCAGGTGTGAATTAACTTAAGGGTGAGCCTTCCTGCTGCAGACCTGTGAAGTCTCACGCACCAAGTGTGCAAAGATCTTTTTTTGGCTATTTCGCCCTTAGGAGCAGATCTGGCCTGGGTATTGAGAGGGTTACTGGCCTTAGCTGTGCTCCCTGGTTCTCTGATTGAACTCAGCATCTCTCTCCCAGTGAGGGGCTGCCCAGTGGGATTTACACTGGCTGTCAGCCCTACAGGTTACAGCCTGACCTATTAATATAAACCAGTGTCAATTTTAGTTGATGCTATGCCAGCAGACATGGGCAGTAGTTTACATTATTCTGCTGACCTGAGAACTATGGGAGAAATATTGGATGGGTTTTTTTTAAAACCAGACTTTTGCAATATTTTAGTCGTGATGGGGTCAGCAGTAGGATATCAACTTCTAATTGATCTCCTCATTATAACCTTAAACTCATGTCCCTCTTCTGATTAAGCTGCAATTTTCATTTCCATCTTAGAAGTACTCCTTTCACTTCTTAGAGGGTAGTTGCTTTGTATTTTGAAGATAAAACTGTCTGCTACTAATTGAGCTAATTTCTGTCAGCTCATGCTTACCAATAGTACTTCCTTGGTTTTTATGAGACTTCAACCTAACACTTTAATTTTTTACTTCTTTTTTTTTACATTGACTTTTGGCAAGTGTTAAACATACTGGTTCCTCTCCTCCCCTCCCCAAAGAATATGTGCACCTTACCCAAATGCAACATACAGTATGTTGATTTTCCGCATCTTCACAAGACAGAAGAGTTAAGCATTTTGATCTCGGGTTTATCAATTCACATTTACCTACATGAAGAAAAGGCTTTCCTTCTCTCTGTATTTCTAGTCTAGTCCTTCATTTTATTTGGCAGCCAACTGGCAATGTCCTAAACCCACCTGAGACACAGGATACTCAAGTGAGAAGCTGGTCATACACAGTTCAGTTTGCTTTGGTTCCCACTAACTTCACTGGCAACAACTTTTGGTATTCAGAGGTTTATTTATGGCTAGCTTTATTCCCTTTTTCCTTTCCTGTAGGTTTTTTTTAGTGCAGAAATTTTCATCTCTCCAGTGGCTCATCAGTTTCACTGNCTGGCTGTCAGCCCTACAGGTTACAGCCTGACCTATTAATATAAACCAGTGTCAATTTTAGTTGATGCTATGCCAGCAGACATGGGCAGTAGTTTACATTATTCTGCTGACCTGAGAACTATGGGAGAAATATTGGATGGGTTTTTTTTAAAACCAGACTTTTGCAATATTTTAGTCGTGNTTTATCAATTCACATTTACCTACATGAAGAAAAGGCTTTCCTTCTCTCTGTATTTCTAGTCTAGTCCTTCATTTTATTTGGCAGCCAACTGGCAATGTCCTAAACCCACCTGAGACACAGGATACTCAAGTGAGAAGCTGGTCATACACAGTTCAGTTTGCTTTGGTTCCCACTAACTTCACTGGCAACAACTTTTGGTATTCAGAGGTTTATTTATGGCTAGCTTTATTCCCTTTTTCCTTTCCTGTAGGTTTTTTTTAGTGCAGAAATTTTCATCTCTCCAGTGGCTCATCAGTTTCACTGGACTCCACTTGTTTGCTGTTTCTTGTCAAGGCTCTGGCAGGATAAATAAAGTCTAAGAGGGGAGACAGGGGAAACTGAGATTTGTTTTCTGTTTATTTACATTGATTTCATTGAAGAGTAACATCAGAACATCCCACAGAGTTTGCCAGAATAGAAGTGGTGTAAAAGGAGGAGAATCGTAGCCCTGGATCTATGCTAATGCTGGGCAGACGGTGCTGATGATGGATGGGGATTTCCCCTTTGGTTGTGAAGTTGGGGCAGCTCATTGCTCATTCTCCTGAACTTCCTGTGGGAGATCCCACAAAATGATGGTTTTTTTCTGACCAGTTTTTAGTTCTAGCAGTAATCTTTGAGTGAAATGTTTAATTCACCTCCACTTAAATACTGATTAAAAAGTATCATTTCAATGCAGGCAGAAAAAACTACTGAAAAATCTGAGCTTGGCTATTAAATGACATGATCTCATTTAATTCCCCAAAATAACTGTCCACATCCCCTAAAAGAGTATGGCAAAGATTTAATCTATTAAAGATTATTCTTTCAGCAGTAAGATGATTCAGTGTGATTTTCTTCTGGCCATACAAGCTGTGATAGCAAGGCAGAGCTCTCCTGTCAGCAGCGTGCCCAGCGTCAGAGCAATCCCTGTCCTGCAGGAAGGTATGCAACCTCCTCGGGGTTGATTGTTTTTTTACCTTTTTTTTTACTCTTGGCAGACGTCCTTGAGTATTTGAAACGGATGTGAGAGAGTTTTTAGTCCTCATGCAAAACAACCAACTAAACATAACAGATTACATCAGCTCAGGCTTTTCAATTCCTGGATGGCAGCAGAGTGCTAATCCAACCTTCATCCTGGATTTCATAAACTGAAACAAGGGAGGCTGGCAGGAGCAGCGCTGCCGGATTGAGGAAGCTGACGACGGTGCAACATGTGGGCAACACACTTTATAAAGCTCATAAACTTGTAGGCTGATGTGTGCAGCTACCACTTTGGATTCTGTACCGCCGCTTCCCTCAGCAAGAGGCACCAGCAGGCTGAGCACTGAGACCTGCTCTCTGGGATGGAGCATTTACTCCTGCAAGACATGAAGGGCTTCCTGTTGCTCACACTCCTCCTGATGCCCGTGCACGCTGGAGCTGCCTGGAGTGCGAAGTACGCGGTGGACTGCCCCGATCCCTGTGACAGTAACTCGTGCAAGAGCACCGTGCGCTGTAAGCGTACGGTGCTGGATGACTGTGGCTGCTGCAGAGTGTGTGCAGCTGCCCTGGGGGAGACTTGCTACCGTACTGTCTCGGGTATGGATGGTGTCAAGTGTGGTCCTGGGCTGAAGTGCCAGTTTTACACTGAGGAGGATGACTTTGGTGATGAATTTGGTATCTGCAAAGGTAACGATATTCACTTTGTATGCACCCGCTGTGGCGATTTGACAGCAACATACATGCAGAATTTGCTTCTTGCTTGAAAGGTATAAATGGGATTCTTCCAGCTCATCCCTTAGGCAAGAAAAAAGAAAAAAATACCTGCTGTCATTAGAAGGCATTACACGTAGTGGGGCAGGTTTATTGATGTGACAATATTGTTTACGCCTGTGGACATGTGTGAGGAAATACAGACAGGGTGTGCTTGGAGATGAGATTTTTGACTGGGGCTTGAGAGACCCAGGCACTAGTCCTGTTCTTTCTGTTGATTTGGTGGGTGGCTTTCTATAAACTATAAAGACTTTAATCTTGCAAGTCCAACCTTGTCACAGGGTCCCTGTTGCAGCTGCACACTCCTGGGGGTGATGCTCCCTCTGGCACTGCTGGCTGCCTGCCCAGGGACCAGATGCTCACTCTGGGGTCTGGGGGATGGAGAAAGCAGCACTGCCTGAGTGCCTGGAGACTTTGTGCTGTTTAATTTAGTCCTGCTTTTGAGGTGCTCAGTCATTCTAGGGATGTGGTCAGGGGAGGCAAACAGAAACCCTCCTGCGTGAAAGATGGCAGTAACAGAACAGAAGCTGATTGTGAGATGAGCAGCCAGGCATTGCTTTCAGTTTATTCCAGATATGTTGCATGCTGATTTCTTTAGTCAGAGGCTATAGTCACATTTTTCATTTAGGAGCTCTTCTCACTCCATTTGAGCAGGGGAATCTTTAAAAGGTGACAAGGTATTATATTCATAATAAGTAGAGTGAATAATAATAATAAAAAAACTATTTAAAAAAGAGAGTTTGCAAAGCATGAATGCAGTGGGTTTTGCTGTGTTTGTGTACCACTTCAGTAAGTAGACACAGATAAGCCCTAGAATAACTTCCTTAAAGGTGGGAATATCTTGGCAGTTACATATCAGGAGTATTAATAGACTCAGTTAAAGTAATGACTTAGGACCTGATGCTGCAAAAATCGCTTAGGCTGATTGATGTACAGCACACCTTTATTTACCTTGTTTAAAATAAACTCATGTGCATGGTTGAGTGTGAAACCCAAAATAGTACTTTATTGCAAAAGAATGGAACTTACACATAAAGATTATATCTTTGGTGCACTCACCAGGAAAGTATTTTGCTGAGATAATTGGCTGATCTTCAGTTTATTAAAAATTATCACAGTGCAAGATACTACCTATAATTCCATTAACAATTCCTTTGAATTAGTGTGCACTTTTCATTTTTCTCATAACAGTTTCTTTGCAATAGCACCCTTTGAATGGGAAAAAAGAAATATTATGAGGCTTGAGATCTGAATCCCCATAGCTTAATCTTGGATGCTCTGTAGCAAATGCAAAGTAGAATGTTTGAGATTTTTTCCCAATCAATCGGTGGAAAAACTCTGATTAATTTCAATAAAGCCATGTCTTAACTTAAAATTGTAGGTTGATGTTTAAAGCTTCTATTCCCCATATATTTATTTCCACTAAATATTAGAGATGTAATTTTGAGTTCTTTTTCTTTATTCATCTCAGCTCTGTGATAGCACAATCTCTCTCTGAGGCCAGATACAGTTATTTTACTTATCCATTTGCAGTCATGATACCAGGTCACTCACTCATTTTAATAACTTCTATGTTTGTAATAAGTGACAGATGCAGGATGGTTAAATTCTCTCTGGCTTCCTGTTACCAATATACATTGAAGTTCTGGAAAAAATTATCCGAACCCTCTGTTCTTCAATTTCGTCTTTCTAAAATGGGCAGTATCTATTCCAGAACAATGATTTGGAATACTTTCACTGTTAGAAGAGTGCATCATATTCTTATCAATAGCAATGTCATTATAGCTGGAACCAAAATGCTTCTTGGTGCCCTTGCTTCCATTAAACCACTGAGAGCTATCTGCAATTTATTGAGGAGCAGGACCCTGTTGAACTAAAACCTTCTAAAAGAAAAATTTACTCAGATCTCAGTTTCATGAAATCTGAAGAGCCACATCAGTATCAGGATTATTTCACACAGAGCCAAGTGCTTTAGGCTCAGACTTCATTCTGTGTTGTTGTGCACAGCTTTGCATCCCGCCTCTCCAGGCTGAGCACCTGCAGCAGGCGGACTGATGCTCCGTGCAGTGTGTGCTCTTTGCTTGTCTCCCAGGAAGGATGTACACACAAGAACACTTTATCTTGGGCAGGATTTTGTTTTTGTTTTGTGTGGACAATTTTGTGTGGACAAGCAGCAGATCCAAGAGTGTCCTTCTTGGAAAGGGGAGTGTGTTGAGGTGTTGTAAGGCTTTCCATGCTGGAGTGACTTGCTGTGCAGTCCATTTCAGGGAACTGGTTGATCTTCTGGGGCTTTTCATTTATAAGAGCATATCCACTTGATACACAGAGAATTGTAAAATGTTGGGTACACTACAGTGCCTTAGCTTGATTTTCATATTGCCAAGGCTGTATGGCAAAGTTAGAGTTTGCATTCATTCAAGAGGAGACTGAACAAACTGAAAAGGATAATTTTATTCTGGGGTGTTATATGCACAGAAACTATGTCTGGATCAGGAGGTCCCATTGCTGAAAAGGACAGACAAAATGAGGAGAGAGGTATCATTTGTGCTTACTATGGTCACCTTTCTTAAGTATTTTGTGGAAGCCTGGGCTAGGTGGTTCCTTGGCCCAGCCCTAAATAGTCATTCACCTGCTATTAGGAGGTGAATCAGAAATTCTCCAGAGCTTGCCATTTAAGGTGAGGTTGGCAAGGACAGTCTGAACAGAAAGGCCTTTCTCCTGGGATATCTCAAACCTCCCCTGGGAACGATCAGCTGTTTGTGTGTTTGGAAAGGATGTGTTAGACATGGATTTTCCCGTGTCTGTCTCTTTAGCAATGGTTTTGGGAAGGTATCCTGTTCCATAGCAAGGCAGAGGAAGACAAGGGCTGTTGCTCCTAGTTTAAACCCTCTGGGAAGTTATATACCCAGCATGTGATATGTGTCAGCTATGGGATAGGGCAAATCTCCTGCACCTGACTTAATTTTCTTTGGAAAACATTTGTTCCCATCCTAGGAGCTGCTTTGTAGTGCTCCTCCACAAGCTTGCTCAAGGATGTGAGGTTTGAACTGGGGCATTCTGTGATCAGATGCAGCATACCAGTGAGTTGTCTTAGTGCTGGAGATCCCTTCAGGGCATGCTCACTCTCTAGGCTGCAGGTGCAGTGAGCTGACTGCCACGGGAAGGCAGAACTTTGCTCTCTGAGAAGTGTTGGGTGGGAGGCTACCCGCCAGTAGCATCTCCAGGTGGAGGGCAAGTTTGCTGGATAGCTCCTCAGGGTCAGGCTGCATCCTCCACCCAGGCTGCTGGCCCTGGCCTCAGCAGCCCTGCACCAGCATCAGATTGCAGCTCTAAATCTCAACAGTCACGAAAGTCAGATAATACCGTAGTGAACCACGTAGTGAATTCAGGGAATTTCTGGAGTCATCTTCCTTTCTAAATTCAGTGCTAGTCCTTTAATTAAATCTTCTATAACTGTATACTTACATATCCATATTGCCTTTAACTAAGGCAATTTAATGTGAGAGTGCATTTAAATCTAAGGATGTTTCAGAGAAGGATTACCAGTAGGACATTGTAAATAAGTTACAGGAAATTATGTATGTAAAGTGCATCAAGGTTTGTTAATACTGGAGAATACTTACAAAAAAGCAGTCAGGATACTCAAATCCTGTAGCTAAGGTCTAGCTGACCTCCACTCAAAGGTTTTCCTCTTTCAAGCAGACCAGCTATTAAGACACCATCTGACTTGGATCACTGAGAGCTGCTTTGCTATATTTTTTTTTCCAGAATGTCCCTATGGTAGCTATGGAATGGAATGCAGGAAAACCTGCAACTGTCCCTCTGGCATCTGTGACAGAGTAACAGGGAAGTGTTTGAAGTTCCCATTTTTCCAACTGTCTGCTTCCAAGCCTCCAAATCGACGAAAAATATCTTCACACACAGGTAAGACTTTGTGGGGCAGTTGATTTTAGCAGAAAACACCTTGCACATGATCTACTACCACCCTGTGTGTGGGTGGTGAGTACTTTGATGGAGCTGTGCAAACCATTAACAACACAAGGTACATTTATTTTTCTTATTGGCAGCTTCCTTAACATGTGGCAAAGAATTGGGACACGTGGCAGAAACACTTTGAAATACTTTGGATCTGTTGCATGTGCTAGCAGTGCATCACCTGCGCAGTGGGAGGCTGTGCTAGGGTTTGCATCAGTCAGTTCAGGATTTCACTACATTGCATTTACTACTGTTAGCTAATACATAGTGAAAGCAACATTTTTTTTTTCCCATGAGGAAAGAGCTTTATATGTTTTCAGTTGTCAGTGAATGGTTTTATTAAATGTTTTATTGTGGTCACTTGTCACAGTATCTCTGGAATAATTTATTTCCTTTACATTTACGTCTGAAGCTAGTAATAAGTCTGTCCAGAATTAAAATAAAAACTAAAAAAAAAAAAAAGGTGTGACAAGCTGGAGTGTTTTTGATGCACCAAGGAAAAATCACAGAAGTTTTTAGAGGTGGGATTAAAAATTTTCCTGTTTTTTCCCCACCTGATGATACTGAGGTATGTTTGACTGAATGATGTTTACTCTAAATACAAACACAAACAAACAAACAAAAAAAGTGTAAAAGTCAAAAAAAAAAAAAAAAAAAAAAAAAAAAAAAAAAAAACCCCACAGATTTAATCCTAGGCCTACTGGGATCTTTTATAGGGTTTCACCTAAAGGTCTTTGGTTTTCATTTCTTCTCCAACTGCAGTTTGAGTGCAATTTTTAATATTCTTCTGTTATATTAAGCTGTATGGAGTTTGCTATCTTGATACAAGATTTATCTTTCTCCTATTCTGTACGTAGAGCAAGTTAGATTGAAGCAAACTTCTGCAGCTTATGCTTATATCATACTTAAGATAAACTCCAAAAAAAACTCTTACAAGATTGATCAGCCTTGATATTTTTGCATTTTTCTACATGGTTGTGCTATCTGCCTTTCCTTGTTCTATTTATATCTGAGGATGTCAAAATAACGAAGGTGCTTGCTTTTCTCTGTATCTGGCTTATACTCCAAACCTTACCAGACAGCCTATTTGCATCAGTTTCTCCCCCTCTTTTCTCTTCCTCATTTGCCTTTGGCCTCAAATTGCCTTTAGTCTCAAATTTTCTGCTGCCTCAATGTTTAACTGCTTGATTAATCCCAGCCAGGATAAGATATTCACTGCATGGAAACAAACAGTGTGTTTTTGCCCCTGCAAAAGTTTCCCAATGAATTCTGTCCTCAGAGGTCTGACCCTATTAGCAGACCAGGGACACTATGAGTTGTATTCCATGGGGTGGTTACACAAGGTTCCATTTAAAAGTGGTCTTCAGAAGCAGCTATAGTGCCTAAGTGATCTTCAGTGAATTAAAACAGCTGTAAATGCTTCTGTGTTTTAAACAGACATGTTTCTGACCCATATGTTTTATAAAGACCACTATGCCTACATGTACCTCAGCAAACATAAAGGTGTCAGAGCGTGGTCCTTGACTTCTTTCACAGTCAAACAGTAGGGCAGGGGACAGAACAGTTTGTCCCAGGCCAGCTAGCTGTGCCAAACAACCTCAGTAACAGCTCAGGAATCAGCCTCAGACAGGGACAGTTTCCAGTTGACAAACTGAATATCTTTCACCTATTTTTGGAGAGTAAGAGAGTTTAGCAGCACGCACCAGGCTATTCCATGCCAGCTGGCCTCCGTCAGAGAATAGCTGCAGGGGAGTTTAATTTACTGCTGTAGTTATTGAGGATGTGTTGCTTGGTCCCATGTCACACTGGAGTGAGTGTTACAGTCAGAACTGGAAAGTGAAGTCAAATCATCAGCCTTATGCTTAAACTATTAGAAAACAGATATGACTTTTGCCTTGATTTGGTGGAAATTTTGCAACTAGTTAATTGGGAGTAATCTAATGAGTTGTCTGCAAACATGTCAGTTAAGGATTTTCCAAAGTATTCCTAAAACTAGTGATGTGCTGCAGGACAATGTTTTAAAGCTCTCACATTAATGAAATCTACCTTTATTTTTATGGTTTTTTTCAGACAGTGACATGGCATCAGGGGATGGAAATTCTGTAAAAGAGGAATTCGTTAAAGAGAAAGTTATTCGGTCTCCAGTAATGAAATGGCTAAATCCTCGTTGATATTTACTTACACTTGTAAGACTTTCACGTGAATGCATTTTTCACAGATTATTGAATATGCAACAACACACTTTAAGAACAAAGTAGAATCTATAATGTATGAATATGTAACCTCTGAAGCTCAAATGTGACCTGTTTTTAATGAGGAAAATGTTTACTTAAAAATAGACTGTACAGTGTATATGACTTTTGATATTTGTTTTGATAAGTATCTGAACAGAGAAAGGTTTTTGAATGTATGGTAATACTGAAACCCCAACATGATCATTTAAATGATGCCAAAGGCTGACTCTTGCCAACCTGAGGCTGGAAAAGCTCTCACTAAGTGAAGGGGACAGTTTGGGTGAGTGGTAATATTGATGTGGAACCATCATGAAAGAAACACACATAAACAACACCTCAGACAGAAGGAACACCCCTGTATCATAACAATAGTAACAACAAAAGCACAACAGTGTAAATTAAATAAACCGACATTAGTTGTTAACAATTTTCTGGTTTTTGGAAGTTCGGTGACAATTCATCAGAGATAAATATGCTTTTCTTCAGAGAGAAAACACCCAGCATTTCAGTTTATACATTGTGAATAACTTAGGCAAGACACTGCAGACATATATTGTATTTAGTTGAATTTCTAAAGTTAAATTTTGTACAGAGAAACAGCAGATTGGTAAATTCTACCAATTTGTAGAAGGGGATCTGAAACAAAAGAAGCTGCTTATCATTATTTAAATATATATATTTCTATAAACCAGCTAGTTTGTGTCATTAAGGCAATGTCTGCGTTTCTTTGGGAAGAGTAGTAAGATGCCAGCAAAGGGACCCTCATGCTTTCCATCTTCACTGCTGGCTGTGGCCCAGATGTGACTCACAGGGAATTTATTTGATCCAGGGAAGACCTGGACCCTCAGCAAGTGATGGTGCAACCACAGACAACAGTATTTTGGTACCCAGTCCTTTGTTTCTCAATTGCATGAGCAAGCAGTCCCATTTCAGCCAGGAGAAAAACAAATGTGTTAGAGTGTTGCAGGAACCGGCGGTCCCTCATCCAATCTAAGCTGGATGATATGTGTGCAGGTCAAAAATCACCACTGAGAAGGGCTTGCTAATATGTCTGAAAACAACCACATCCACAGATAATGAAAATTGACCTTGCTGTGTGAGAGTGAACCTGGATGCCATGAGTTTAGGAACACCCTTGTAGCACAGAACACTCTCATTGGAAATGTGGCTTGATTTTAACATTTGCCTTGAAATCAACCTGCACTTTGACAATGACTGCAGTGAAAGAAGGAAAACACAGTGCACCAGCCAGAGTTTAGTTCAGGATCTGAAAGCAAACTTTTAAAACTATGAACAACAGAAACTCTAATGCCCTTAAAGAGATTCAAAGTCAACATCTGTGAAAGCAGGATGCTTTCACCTGGGAAAGCAGACATGAATCATGCTCATCTGCAACAAGAGGACGATGGAAGACATCCAAATGTCAGGATGAAAGTGCAGGTTCTCTTGCCATGGTAATTGGAGACATACAAACATGAATTTCAAACTAGCATGACACCACATTTTAACCTGTCTAAGAGGGAATAATGTTATCTTGGGCTATTTACTAGCAAGTGAATTGATTCTAATCTACTGATATGAAAAGTACTTTTTTTTCTTGATTTCAGTGAGACCGGAATCAAACCCATGGTCTTCCAGCAGACTGATGAGAAATATTTTAAAAAAGTAGTAAATACTGCATACATTATAAATATTTTGCAATAAATGACATTACAAGTTCTTGAATGTAAATCTAATAAGTCAGTTGGTTTTAAAGAGTGTAATATTATTATTGTTCAATAAAAAAACAACAACTGAAAGAATTACTGTCTATTGTGTTTATCTGTTAATGACAGAGTAAGCCTGCTGGTGATGGTACAACCATGGTGCATGCAGATTAGGTATGCTTTTGCTCTCAAATCCATAGAAACAGTTTCACAACATCTGCATCTATTTCACCAAGTTGCTGGGACCATTCACGATTGCAGAAAATGAGTGGTGTCCCATGTACAGAAAGATTTGTGTCGACACCATTCCAACCACCTTCATCTTCAAAACAAGGTGGATCCTAGCTGCCTACTTGGAACAGCCACTCTTTGACCAATCCCAGTACAGAAAGGATTTAAATGTTGTTTTTTCTTGTTGGCTTGGCTGTCACCATGCCAGGGACTATTTAGCTCTGGAGCAGAGCCTGCAACTCCTTGATACCCTTCCATTTATCCTAAAGGAGTAACCTATGAATCCACAACTGGCAAGTCAGGAGAAAGGAGGAGATGGAGAGGCATGCCTAGAAAATATTTTTGGATGATTTTTACTCTTTTCATCAACTTTATAAAGTGCTTTTGCATGTCTTCAACTGCTCCAGTGATAGTTTGTTGCACACAGAATAGATGTATTATATTACAGTATTTCATCCTTTTACTTTATCCTTTATGCATTGAAATATTTATCTGTTGCTACCAGTGACAATGGGACTACACCAGCACAAGAAATAATGCAAATGATAATAAAGCCATAGAATAGTGGAATTGTTTAGGTTGAAAAAGACCTTTAAAATCATTTAAGTCCAACTGTTAACCTGATGCTGCCAAATCCACTACTACAAGTAATGGCTGTGAGATGGTTCATCACAGAACGTGGTCCTGTCGTCTATATTTAATTTGTTTTTATTGGGGTCATATATTACTTCCAGTATGAACATCTTTGGAAAATAGGCCTCATCTCTGGAAGATAGCTGTTACTTTCTCAGCTACTGATCTGTAAGCTATACAATGTATGCAATGGCTCTTATTTCCTATCTAATGTGTGATGACACTAATAAGAACTGTGCTTTAATGCAGTTTGTATTACAGTCTGTATTATGGGGTGTTGTAGACATCATTGCAGTTCAAACAATATATTGTCAAATGTTTTAGAGCAATATCTGAAATACACAGATGTACTTCACCCGCAATTCAAATAATATGTCAGAAATATATTTCCAGTATAGATCAACTTTTAATGAAAAACAGCCTTACCAACATCAACATCAACATCAACTAGGAGAAACATCTAATATGTGATTTCATTATATAAAATATTCACACATGTCTTGCGAGATTTATCACTATAGTGTGATTAACGATGTGAATTTGCCCCTCTGACCTGTTAGGACACAGATATTGGAGAAAATACATTGAAGTATATATTTTTAATTCAAATATATTTATTATCACCCCTGTACATACTTGCTATCTACTTAAATGAACTGTCAGGTCACAGCAGCACTTTGAAAATATTTCCTGACACCTGGAAAATTAGTAAATATTTCCTGTTCTTGTCGTGTCTGCCAAAAATAGGAATTTCACAAATTGGACAGTTAACTTCACAGACATCACAATCTTCACTTTGGCCAGTCTTAATGTGGTTTTTCACTAGGGTTTGTGAGTGTCCTGGGAAACTGGGGCTGACAAACTGATGCGTTCAGCCTTTTTTTCTCTTCCAAAAGTGGCACCATCTATCTTCTGGGTGGCCAGGGACCACGCACAACTCAACTACTTGCCTTAATTATTTTGGGGTGGGTGAGTTTAGTGATCAATCAGGTGTTAGAATAGCAAGGCATCCAAATGCTGAAGTATTCCTTCCCTACTCCTTTGCAGCAGCTGCCAGTGACCCCTGTACATGTGCTGAGTGCCTCAGTCATGGGTGGTTGTGTGGCACAAGAGAGAGAGCCTGGCTTTTCTGCAGGGATCCAGCCACAGTCCTGGCAGCCCCACATCCCCTGAGCTGCCTTCCTGGTCCCGCAAAATGCTCTGTGCAAACAAACAAACTTGTGTTTGGAGGAAGAAAAGGACAGAGATTTCCTTAACTTTATTAGTACATGGTGCTCCTAATCCTCCCTGATCCTCTTCCATTCACTGTGCTTCCGAAGGGATTGCACCTCAGATTCATGTGCTTGCTCCCTTCCTACTCTTGGAAGCTATCAAGTAAAAAATTAAACTGAAATTAAGGGCAACAGTTGACTACGCATGAGCTTATCTTCACTCTTCTAAGGAGACACAGACTTATTTTTCAAAAAATGACATAATTGATGCAGTTTTTCTGCTCTGCAAACACTGAGCTTAACTAAAGTGCTTTTTGATAAACTGGAACAACTGAAATCCCATGAACATTACTTGAAAATATCTTTTTTTCTCACAAGAGAAACATCTATTTTTGAAGAACAAATAATGGTTTGGAATGCCATTGAAATCCAAACACAATATTAGTATGTTCCTGAAAAAAAAGGTACAATGCTGGGGGAGAATGCACCAGAGCCCTTGCAGCTGTGTCACACTTTCCTGTTTGTTATTTTTAGTTTTCCATTCCTGCTCTTTATTTTGGGCTTTGCTTTACTTCCTATGTAGCTTCCCCTTAACTCCTGTATCGCTCTGTCTTACATATTTCAGGCATTTGGCTCGCTCTCCTTTTTTT
>VXBB01017099.1:35762-62626 GCA_013399915.1 Illadopsis cleaveri
TCCAATCTAAACCTACTTTGTTTCATTTTAAACAGCTCACCTTTGTCCTGTCACTACATGCCCTTTAAAAAGCCTGTCTCCATCTTTCTTGTAGTTTCTCTTTCAGCTACTGGAAGGCTTTCATGCTCCCTTCATGTACTGAAAGGAGTTGCACCGTTGCCATGTGCTTGGGCAGACCTCAGCAAGGCAGTACCTACCCTGCTCCAACCCCAGTTCCCTGGATACCTTCACAGAGTGGTAGGTATGAAACAGCCCTTGCCAATCACTTACATTTAAATAATTTTTTTAAAAACTTTTTTTCCTCTTTCTTAGGCTCTTCGCAGTAATGTAAGGAGGAGATCAGACTTAAGGGTCTGTTGAAAGGTTGCATTTCAGGGGCAGGCTGTACTGCTGCAACTACACGTGACATGGCAGTGGCTGGAATTAGCAGGAGAGGAGAGGCTGAAGACCTTATTTCTCCAATTAAGCCTGAGCCTATAATCAGCTCACTGGCCAAACACTGTCCTCTTTTACCGTACACTGGATAAGATTTCTTTCTCAGGACACCTAATTTTCTAATTGCCAAAAATAGCTCTCTTTGCTGAGTGATGTGAATTACCTGGGTCCATGTGCAAGTTTCTGCCTGTTCCATGTGCTTTTATGCTGCAAAAGACTGATCAATAAAAGCTCTAGAATGGCTCATTTCTTTATTTATGTTTTTCAGTGTTTGAATGGAGAGACCAGTTCTTATCTTTGTGACATTTTTCCCCTTGTTATATTGAGACAAAGAGAAGATGAAGAACTAAAGAGCAGTGAAGAAAGGTGACAACTATAGTATGTCATATTCAGGGACTTGTTTGTTTCACCAGGACATGAAGTATTCTGTATTACATGTGGAACTTGGAGGAAAAAAAATGGATACAATACATAATATATCTCAACCAACATTTTACTTTTATGCCATTTTCCTTCTCTGTTTGGTTTTGTAGAGCCCAAAAACTTGTGAGCCAATCCTGCTTCCAGTGAAGCAAATAATAAAGAATTCTGTGATTGGAAAATAAAAGGAGCCATAGCATGCCTGCATAGAATGAAATTGTGCAGGGAAGTATGAAAGTTCATATGCTGTTTAGTAGTAGAGCAGGAGTCACTGCAAAAAAAAACAAACAAACAAAAAAAACAAACATAAAACCAGGGTTAAGCATTTAATGGACAGAAATGCCATTGCATTCATCTGTATTTATTTGTGTTTACTAGTTGGATATTCTTTACTTTCCTGCATTCATGTGAAAACCCTTACTGAACTTCCCCAATTTCTCATCCATTTCTGCTCTCTGGAATGCTTTGGATTTGCAGCCAGGTCTTTGTTGTGAGTAAGGAGTAAGGTCTGTCCATTATCTTGTGCAAGGAAAAGAGCTGGTGTTCTTTTTAATGAATCAAAATATGTCTTCTCTATTTAAAAAACACAATATATCCTCACTCCCTGTAAACAATCTGACCTTCAGGTGGAATGCAGCCAGAGGGGCTATAAATAGCACCCTTAGTAAGAGAGGAGACAGAAGCATTGAGAATTCAGCTGGCAGCACTCACATGGAGAAATAGTAGATGAGCTGAGCTACCTGTAGATTTTGTGCTCTGAAAAGCTCCGATGCAATGTTTATAGGAACTTAGCTGAATCTGTGCTAGGCAGGTAGGAATATTTTTCTCCTGTAAACAACAACCTTAGGTATCCTGTGGTTTAATATGAAGAGGAATGTCAATTAGCTTGATTTCTTGTTGCTATAATTTGGTATGGGAAAACTTGATTACAATGCAGAGTGTGTACTTTTTCTGTATCCTAGAGGCTAACAATTTTAATGAAGAATCTCTGAGCATGAGACTGCTACAATTTATTTACTCATCAGAGTTCTGCAAGTTTGCTAAACAGTCATGACCGATTTCTCCATCTCTGGACAGATGTTTTCTTCCAGTAGACTTGGATCTTTGCAACCATTTCTCCAGAAAGACTCATGTGAAAATATTTTTATTCACACAGGGACTTTGAGAACCAGCATTTTTTCACACAAGTATGTTTGTATGTAAGACAGATAGTGCACATATATTACACTGACTGACTGTCATCTGCAATTAAATTTTATTAATTTCTCAAGGAATATAAATTAAATCATAGGAAGATCCTCTCAATAGCCCCCACCCACATACCTCTCTGAACCTGCTGGGACTAGAAGCATATAAGTCTAGAAGGACAGATAATGCCAGTATCAGTTCCTGTTATAGTTCTCAGACATGCTGTAAAAACACTGTACGTCCTAGGTTTTATTTTATTTCTCAAATTCATTTCAGTGGCATTTAAACGTGGAAGTCCTGCTTCCCTCCTCAAAACCAGGCCTTCTTCTCTTACAATGCAAACAACATCCTCCACATCAGAATGAAACTAAATAGACAGACCATTAAAGCTGTGTAAAAGCACCAGCTGCCCGGACACATACCAGGACAGCAAAACTATTTACCCCAGGACCCTTTCAGAGGATTCAGGTCAATTCCATTGTATCTGGAGTTGACTCACGTAACTTTGAGACCTCATTGTCCCTTTCCCTCTCTGCTTCCCTCCTTTTGTTTCATGCCATTGTTTCTAGGTAGACATTAAAATGCTCTGGGACAAAGACCATGTCTTCCTGTGAGCTTACACAAAGTGAAGTACAAAGAAGTCCCAGTACCGTGTGGGACTGTGCAACCCCACAGTGCTTTGGGAAAACCACACACATACAGAGCCAGGCAGCTAAGCATGCACATGTGCAAAAATCTTGACTTCAAATGCTGGCTATAGTTGACATGCACCGTGATGTATCATACCTGTGACTCACAACACAAGTTCAGTATCCCTGATACTCTCTATGACTCTAAGGCATAAGCTACACAGAATGGGAATCAGACAAGCGGTATAACTTCATACGTGGGCAACATGCAGGTCGCCAAGAGAAGCTGTGGATGCTGCACCCCTGGAAATATCCAAGATGAGGTTGTATGGGGCTTTGAAATACACCATCCTTAGGTTGCCTTCAAACAAAATCATTCTGTGATTCTATGACATGCTATATAACACTGCTGTCTCTATTATCAGCTCCTATTTAGTGTTCTCTTCTTGAGTCTTGCTAGGCTAAAGCATATTCAGCCTCACTACTATGCTAATTTGTTTCTTTCTGACTGCATTTTTTATCTAATTCTTATTATAAAGAGATCTTCTACATATTTTTAACACCACAGATATTTTTCCAGGCTGCAGTTAAAAATTATTTCTCAAACAAAGCATGTTTCATTCTCCTCCAGCTCCGTAAAACAAAAATTACTTCTCATTCTAAAACCTGTTATCTATTCCTTTTCCCACACAATAGGTTTAAATAATTTTCTTTAATTATACCTACAATATTTACTTCTTTATACTATTTCTGTCCAGTTTTTTTTTTGGGAGGGTAAGTTTCCTTCCGTGATCTGGAACATGCAAGAAAGAAAACAGAAAAACACAGAAGAAATATTGAGTCAATGTTGAGAGCTGTGAAGCTTTTAGCATTATAGTGCACTGACTATGTTCTATACTTGATTTAAAAAAATAGTCATATTTATTCCTTGTATAATGATCACATCCTTATCTCTAAAGCACATTTCCCTTTCCTGTTTAAAAAGGAAGAAAGTGAGACCCAAAGTACCAATGTAATATAGCCAGGGTTACCCATCAGACAGGGAGAGGTGGAAACAGCCTCAGGTCTCCTGGTAATCCTTGAGGTATTGAAAATAATTTGTCATTCTGCAATCTAAGTTCATGCCTTAGGATTTTCCCCATGAGGATGACTATTCTGTTTCTGAAGTGCCTTCCCAATAAGGGCAAGTGTGATTTCATACATGGGGTGTAAAGACCACAAGAATGAATCTCTTGACTACAGTGCCAAGTTTCCAAGCAGCAGCTCAAAATGTATCCAGGATTTTTCCTTGCCATCATGCCCTCATGAAAAGTAAATATTTTTCTTTCTGATCTGTACACTTAGCACTTTCAAATGTTTTCATCAGCCACAGGGTGCTGTCTTCTTGCTTAAAAGAAATGATTCAGTCAAAAGTTATATTTGAGAAATAGTCTATTACTAATAAAGTATGTTTCAAAAAAAGCCAGAAATCTTGTTTGAATTCAGACACTCATTACCAGTGGTATAGGAAATCCCTCTTTATGCTTGAAAAATTTATTTACTATTTTTTAATTAAAATGAGGCATCAATTTTTATTAAAATGAAGCATAAGAAAAGAACTTTCTTTGTGCCTTGCAAGTTGGAATTTTTAATTCCAAATACTATAGAGTATTTCTGAGTTTGGGGGAAGGGGCCTTGTCATTGAATTCACACAGACACTCAGACTTCTAGGGAGAAATAAAAGCAAGAAAACATAAATCAAAAGGAAAGACAAAACCATAAAACCCAGTAAAGCTTACTGCACAGCAGTGGCTCTTCTTGCCTATCGTATTGTGCCCTCCTCAGATCCTGTCTGTCTCATTACTTCTCTCCCCACCTTGGTTTCCCTTTTTTCTTTCATTCCCCAAGGTGTGACTTCTCCTCTAGTGCCTGGCTCCCTGCACAGACACTCCCTGGCTATGTCTCCCCCGTCTCAGACACGCTTCTTACTGAGTGCTACATACTTCCTATGCCTTTTCCATACATTTCATTCACAGCTCTCCTGAAAACGCTTTGGGTAGGGCCATATGGACAGCGTGGAGGTTACCCTTGAGACCAGGCAATACAGACCTGCAGTCGTGGTCCTTTCTCAGCTGGAGATGCCACCTCTGAGCATGCCAACATGAGCATAACCAGTAATACTTTTGCATGTACAGATGAGGGGGTCGAGGATCCATGGAAGCAGCCTGGCAGCTGGCTGGCAAGTCCTTCTGAACTCTGTTCCTCTTGCTGCCATTCTGAATCCATCTCTTTAGACAAATCAGGAACAAGTAGAGCTCACCCATCATCTTGGCAGCTGTGCAGCACCAGCAGTGCATGGTGCACCCACGCTGTTGGGCTGTCTGCATGCAAAAGGCTTTCTGTTCTAGCAATACTGGCAACATCTCTTCACCTGAGCAAGAGACTGCTTTTGTTGGCGCTGCCTTAACCAGTTCAGAGTGGAAGAAACTCCACTGACAGGAGATTCTTTTTCTGGAATAAATTCATAGCCACTAAGGTTTTTCTTGACAATTTTCTTCAGACTCACACCCAACACTACCATGATGTACCAGCCTGCTGTGGAGCGGCAATTTGTTCAAATCACAGTGTCAAAGAACCCTCATTCCAAGGGAAAAATCAAGTGCTCTTGTTCGCTTCTTGTTAAGAAAGAAATAATTTCTCTACCTGGGTAAACTTTACCAGGATTGTGCTTGCAGTCAAACACCTGAAAATGTCACCATTGGGTGAAAGAAGTGTTGCTTAGCTCTTGCTGATTTAAATCTCGTATTTAAATACGGTTTTACTGGATGAAATCTAAGGAGAAATCTAAGGAGATAAAACTGCAGTGCTGGAAAGCAGGGGGAATCAAAGAATTGACAAATGATGCAACCTGGTGATTTGTAAGAAATACTGTGTTGGGTTTTTTTCCTTAAAGCAGTAGCAAAGTGCTTTGGGAACATTGCAGGTTTGGATATTGATTAATATTTATTTTAAATTGTAGATTGGTAAATTTCATGTAAAATCCAGATTAAAAATAATGAAATCTTACATCTTGGTATCATGCCATAATCCACTATAACTGCAAATAAGCACTTCGTACTTTAAAATGAAGTTCTCTAAGTAAAATCATTACACATCAAATATTATGAGTAAAATTTGTAAGTTAAATTATTATGATACCATATTATATTGTTGGTATTTTTTTAACTAAGAAGTATTGTGTGACATCTATATTATTCTTCATTTGCTCTAGAATGTTGTTGGTAACATTAATGAGTGATTTTTGGTTATCATAACAATGGATAACTATTTAATTCTGGTGGAAGAAAAAGACAACAAATAAAGGCTTTTCTGTTTTTCTTTTCATTTGTTTGTTTTGTGTGAAAAGGAAGAGCTAAATATGTTGTATTCTGAGCCAAAAATTGTGAAATGACATTGGCACCAATATCTGAAAAATGCCAGAGAAAAACATAGCTTAGGAAAAGAAAGAATAAATATTTTTCAAGAGGAAAGATAGTGGGGTTTTATGTTTTAAATATGTACTCCCTGTGGTAGACCTCACTGACTGCGATCTCAGTTCTCCCATGAGATCATCTTTCTGACTGGTCTATTTAAATTCAGGAATATAAGAAATACTGTGAGCGCTATTCCATCGTGCAGCTTTTAAAAGACTTGGAAATTTCTCCATATGAGATGTGAGTGAGATTCATGGGATTCTGTACCCACGTCTGAAATAAATGGAGAGGCTGTCTGCACACAATTACCCCCATTTCTTGTCAGTCTCCTGATTGCCGTGACTCAGCTCTCATTAGCCAAGTGTGTCATCAGAGAACACCATCATACCTGAAATATCTTCAGGACCTAGATTCTACAATGACTGCATTACATTTTCTTAGCCAAAAGGTAGATCAAAACTGTTTGGAAATGCCATTTGAACACTCAAGACAACCCAGCCTCCTGGAAACATTTCTGGGAACTTATGATTCTGTCACTGGAGTTCCCCTTCCCTCTTTATGTGTTGGGTCAGAGCAGTGCCTCAGTGAGACCAGGCTGCCTCCAAGGTGATGTTAGACAAAATCTAAAACTGTCTTGGCCAGCAAGATGATAACTCAAGTATTCACACTTATCCCAGCCTAAATTTATCTTCAAATCAATCAGATATCATAGTAAGGGATGCTGCTCTCTGTTGGCAAACAAAACTGCAGACAGTAGATGTGCACGTTTCATCCATAGGCATTTACATAACTAAAATCCCACCTGTGTAATTGACTTCTCAAGTAAAAAAATATACATTTTAACTGAAAAACTGGTATCTTGTTTAGGAATCTAGGACAGTGTATAGGCCTACCTAAGACTGACCTGTGTTTGCATCTTTTCTCTTCAAAGGCAGAATGTATCTGCCCTTTCTTGTAACTATGGCTGAGCCCCCAGAGTATTCATTGCACAACCCGGTGGCAAACTGTGTACCCACTGTGTGCTGGGTGCCTGTGTGAGCTTGAGCTCACTGGTATATCACATCTAGACAATGAACAGTGCCAAAACACCCTGAAAATACAAAAAGCTGCCGAGGCGGGAAGGGTATGTGCATGCAGTACAAGGGTTCTGAGCAGGGCTTACCACATCAAAAGGAGATAGGCTGCAAACACCACCAGTCTGGAGTGAGATTGCTTAACAGTGTGGGCAATTAGTGTGTGCAGTGCTAAGGTGACACAGGGCTGTGTTGTCTGCCACAAAGCTGTGGTTGACCTCATGCAGCCTTGCCTGGAGGGGCAGGTTGGACTCCAGCCCTCCAGTGTCTGCTCTAACTACCACCTACACAATTCTTATTTAAAGTGCTCATACAGCTGTTAATCATTTGCTTTCCTTCTAAACCACTACAGTCGTAAACCCAGGTCATTCACAACAACTGTACACATCTGACCCACTCTTGGTGTTTTCTAGAGGGTGAGAGGAATTCTCTCAAAGGACTTCTCATTCCCTATAAATTATGTAGGAAATCTACAGAGAACACATCATAGAGTGACAGAATCACAGAACCATAGAATATTCTGGGTCGGAAGGGACCCACAAAAACCCAGTGGTTTTCTGCACTGCTCTTGTGTGAGTTAAGTGAGGTGAACACTACCTCAATCTTTCAGCTGAGATAAATACCATAGCATTCTTCTAGACCCCGTGTTAAAATAGCATTTATAGCTATAGACATATTAGATATAATGAACCATAACACAATACCAAGGAAGTACATTATCTGGCAGATGGTGAGTGGAAGTTAGGATGGAATGGAATGGAACAGAAGAGATTATTTCAGTAGGAAGGGACCTGCTGAAAAACCATCTCACCCAAACCTTCAATGCAGTGGCAGGGAAATCAAGGATCTTTTTATTGTTATTTGACCAGAAGGAAGTAATAAGAAGGAAATAGAATTGAGAGAAGTAGAGAAATATGTAAAATCACTGCTGATTGAATAGATAAGCACACATTCTGTGTGAAAATAAAATTTTCCAATAAGACACTGAGCTATCAAAATAGGAGAGACCTAAGACCTTTTGAGAAAGTTTAGTTTTCCAGAACTTGGATATTTCTGGAAGCAGGGTAAGGTTTGTGAATAAACTTTTCTACCTAACTTTGACCTTTGAGTGTCTAGTTTTGACTGTTGTCTTGAACATTTGTTCTCCTAATTGTAACAAATACGAAAGCAATCTGTTAGTCAAACATAAGCCAAATCAAAGTGGCCAAAAGCATCCATGCAGAGGGAAAGGCATTCTGATTTTTTGTCATAATTCTGTAATGATCATGACTGATATCTCTGTTTTCAAAAGGCACTTAACAACAACAACAGAAATAACTTTTTCCTGTGGAATGAAAGAATAGTAATAGAAATATCTTGAGAGAGGTGTTAAACATATCAAGATCACTTACTGAGGTTTCAGAGAGATGTAAGAAACCATCTTGTAACCATCTTGTTGGAAATGGCTCTTGAGGTAGTTACCAGAGAGCAAGAACTACAGAGAAACAATTGCAACAAAATATTCAATGACTCAGAAAAAGGACAGACCCTTTTTTTATCTCTTTCCTAAGAAGTGATCCCAAACATCAAACCAGTAGGAGTAAAGAATCTGAAATATTTTGGATAAAATGTAATTCTGACTACTTTCCATCCTGTGTGATACTTAAATAGAAGATCCAGACACATATCTTAAGCCCTTACTGAGGAAGGAAGAACTGCGTTAAAACTGCATTCAGAGTGTAGCTGTGGATATGACTAGGGAATTAGGCATTTCCTAAATTTCTAGAACATTTTATCTGAGTTTGTCTTCACCAGGTCAGCTGGGTCTGGTTAAAGATTACATCAGCTGTATGACTGAAGAATTAAGCCATGGTTTAATTCAGGCCACACAATTGCTGAGGCACAGCCAGGGCACAGTGCACCATCATACAACTTGGAGTTGACACCCTAACAGGTTATGCTAAAAGGGCAATGTGTTGGAAAAAAATTGAAGGGACTTCAGGGCTTTATGGATTCTAGAGGACTGTATGCTGGGAGAGAACCCACCACCCAAGGTCGGAGATGTGCTTGCTGTTGTGCTGGGAACTTCATCTGTTAGTCTTGAGCTTCACTTGGAATGGAAAAAATTTGACTTGGGGGGACTACACACTTTTATTATTTGAGGGACACTTGCACTTCATGAAAAAAAACAGATAGGAAACTTTGTTATAGCCTTAATAAATCTCAATAATAATTTGCGAGTTTTGTAATTTTTTTTTTTCCCCACAAAAAGAAAGGTATTTTGCCAAGTTTGTGAATTCTTAAACTGATAGCTTTGTGAGGAAATACATCTGATTCAGTAATGGAACCAACAATTTGCTTTCAAGGTGTGGAAGTCCAGAGGATAAAATGTTACAACTAGAACAACCTAATAACCTGAGATTTCTCAGAATTTTCTCATCTGAAAAGCAGTCAGATCTAATTTGGCTGAGCTTACAGATGAAGAAAAATTCACAGCAATCCAGTAGAAGCAGGATTGAAAAACTTTTTACAGAGCCATTTAGATTATCTGGCCTGCCTGAAAAGGAACAATTGAGTATTTTAAGAAATCGTGTTATCAAGAAGTTAAATGTTCCAGGAGGAGAAGGTACTTAAAAACCTCAGTATGAAGTTATATGACATGAAGAGAGACTGTTTACAAGAGCATGTAGTGACAGGACAAGGGGGAATGGATTAAAACTGAAAGAAGGTTTAGATTAGACATTAGGAAGAAATTCTTTATTGTGAGGACAGTGATGGACAGAAACAGGTTGCCCAGAGAAGTTGTGGATTCCCCATCCCTGGAATTGTTCAGGGCCAGGCTGGATGGAGCTCTGAGCAACCTGGGATAGTGGAAGCTGTTTCTGCCCTTGGCAGGGGAGTTAGAATTGGATGACCTCTAAGGTTCCTCCCAACCGAAGCCATTCTATGATCCTATGATTTTTATTAATATTATATCACATACAGCTTTTGTGAGCTTATTCTTAGTCCTTAGTACTAGCAACAGAAATGAAGGAAAACAACAGGGTCACACATTCAATGCAGCACTGAGGTACTAAGTACCAAATACAATAAATCTGCAGCCATAAATAGGTTGTGGACATGTAGGTTTGACTCTGAGATTTTTCTCTAAATCTTACAGCACAGATGCTAAGAAAGATGCTATTTAACAATGATGAAACAAAAGTATTAAACCCTGAGAATTTGGTAATGATTCTGAATAGTCAGTACATTACTTTTGAGTTACTTTGGCGATGTGTTTTAGCCAACATGTCACATCTCTCAGTGGCCTTCCTGGTGTGGGTTCTCTAGGACACAATGTCATTTTGCTTATAACCACAACATTTCTACAATGCTTTGGAAGAAAAAAATCTAAACCTCCCAAAGTTTGGTTTGTTATTAAATTTCTTGGTTGTTCTACTGCAATTCCTTATTGCAAAATCAAGATATTTTGCAAAGGTTTTTGGCTAGGAGTATACCACATATCCATAGAGACAGACATAAAAGTAGGATAGCCAAAACCACTGAAAAAGATTTAGGAGCTACATTTTAGATATGCTAGATAACCACCCTGGTAATTATACTGGTGACTTTTGACATACTGGTAAATACAATTTATACTTTTTTTTTTTTTCAGGAAGAATATAGGCTTCATATATTCTTCAAGAGAAGAACTCGGCAAAGTATCTCAAAGAAAACATTTTTGGCCACGTTTGATAGTATTTGCAGAAAGGAGTCTAGATTTTTGAATTACCTCTCTATCTCTTACGTGATCCGTATTTTCTCTCAAATGAAAACTTAGTCCAATTATGCAAATCTACACACAGAGATGCAAAATGTTCAAGGTTGTCTTCATAAACTTTTGAACCCTTCTGGCATCTAAAAAGGAACACAATCACAAAAGAATTTTAAAGAATTATTGGAATCATTTATCAGAATAGGAGAGTAAGTGCTAGCAAACAATAAGCTGTCATTGGTATTTTCCAAAGGTGCAAACCTAGTTCGCAGTTCCACATCGAAAGTATTTGTGAGACCTCCAATACGATACCCAAAGACTGTGATTAATGTCATGTGCCTGTTTATTTTTCCTCTGAGAACCTGAAAGAGTAAAAAAAAGATCACAACTAAACAAAAGCATATCAATAACAGGAAACTGTTGGTGAGAAATACCCCGATCTTCCTGTAAATTCACGTCACCACATTCCCCAGGGACAAAGGTGCGTGAACAACATGGTAAATAATTATGATTTAATATGAGGCCTTGCTATGCTGTTTACAGTTTAACAACAAAAAGGAATTGTTTCTCAAGGCGCAAAATAAGCAAATAATAGAAACACATATCAATATAATCAGGAAATGATGATGTTATGTCTGGGTCAGCTGCTGAAAACAGATTGCAATCTATCAAAGTATCAACCTGATATCCCTGTGGAGCTCAGAGAAACATCAGTGATGGGAGAGAGTGTTTCCCTGGTATGCATGCCAGTTATCTCATTTTGATTGTATTATGAAAGTGCTAGGGTCTTGCAGAAGATTCTCTATGGCTATTTTTGCTTTTTGATGTTTAGGGCATTTGACACTTGTATTTGCTCAAAGCATCTATAAAGGTTTCTTGCATTTTGCATAATAAAAACTGAAAAAAAACCAGGAGAAGGATAGAATGGAAGGAAGAGTAATAGCTGTTCTCTTTCTAGAACATTATTTTGTTGAGCCTAACCAGCAGTAAAGAGAAAAAAATCATTGGAGAAGAAAAGGAGGGCTTTCCAGCAGACATCACTGAAGATCCTTAGATCCTTATTAAAAATATATTTTAGTGAGAAATAAAAAAACCCATAGGATCTCAGATTTCAGTAATTTTTTCCTTCAGAAATATTTTTTAGAGCTGCCAAGAAAAAATCAGCTGTGTAAAAGTAAAATAGAACAATTTATCTTTGATCAGAGGACGAATATTGATAGAAGAGGCCTAAGACGTTTAAATGTGCATTCAACCCTTAAATACAGAAAAGATAATATCAGACCTTGCTGGTCAGATTTTGAAATTAAGCAGGGTCAGATCAGGTCAAAGCTTGAACTGGAAAACATCAAGAATTTTCTTAGTGTTGCCTGAAATAGCACTGATGACTGGAGAGACTTTCCCCTATCACTCAGGGCTGAAATAAAGCATCAACACTTGAAATCTGTCAGGTATCAGCTTCTAGGCTTTCAAGCATTCCTTAAAGCTTCCAAGAAAAGTTAATATTTGAAGAACGCTGGGGGTTTTTTTGCCTTTATCCAGACTATTTTCCTTAAAAGTATGCTGGAGCTTAGGATCTGTGTAAATGTTGGCTCCTGCTGAAGGAATCAGTGTGTGTATGCATGCCATGAATAGGAAGCCTAGGAAATAAGCAGCAGGCTTTGCACAGGTGCTTTAATTCTCCTGGAATTAAAGCATATGTTTTATCATATGCACTGCAGATTGAAGCTACAGTTAATTTTGTTTGGCTGTGCCCGCCTGCATTCCCAAGCAGATGATTTCTACACCGTTGTCAGAATAATGCCAGTCATCTTAACAGATGCTTGCACTTCTATCTGTACTCTACATCACATTCCTTGAAGAGAAGGCTGCCAGAAACAAATAAGTTTTCTCAGAGCACATAAGGGAACAATGGACAATAGGAGCTGTTTTATACTGCTGGGTGTAAACAAGAACAACCCAGTTCACATGAAATGAAAAACATTGTTTATCAAGATGTATGTCAGTGGCTGGCAGGTGGCAGATGACATTTGGGATCTGACAATGCATTAGAGCAGGCCACAGGCATTGAATTTGTTAAAAAAGGCACTTCTGGGGTTGGATGGAGATTGCAGTACAGGTCAGTTGGTTCTGTAAGCAGTCACAGAGTAAGAAAAAGGAGACCATTTATTTAATTCTAGAAAACTCAAGATGCGTAATTCCAAAGTTTCCAAATAGACTATTTCAAATGTTCTTTTGAAATTGTCATTACCGTTTTCCAAATTGTCATTGTCAATTGTCATTACCATTTTCCAAACACCAGATTAGGAAAAGGATATCACTTTAAAAGACATTAAGCTAGTTGGCAGATAGGATGTCTTTTCGCTGTAAGTCAGATTAGGAAGTATATAAGGAACATCTCTGTCCTCTCCAAGCTTTTATCTCCTCTATCTGCAGCTGCCTTCCTGTATACTCTCAGATCCCAGCCTCTGGTTCTGTTGGATGACATGGCTGGATAAGAAGAGAAAGAGAGGAAGGGAAACATTTGCCAGAACTGGATGGGAAAGGGAGGTGGTGTTGGCAATAGAGCTGCTATTTTTGGCTGACAACTTCTTAAAGATATTCTTTCAATTGATTACTAGGATTAAAAAACAAGGTTAAAATATGTGCTTAAGATGAAAGTCAGTTAAATGCAAGTAAAAAAGTTGTAAGGATGCTTCTTTCCCTTGCTATCCCTTGACAAAGAAGAAATCAGTTCTGTTGTGATAAAATGGGCAAACTCATTTGCACATGCCTATATGCAAGCGAACTCTTTCACTGTGCTTGCTTTTCAGCACTGCTGCAAATGAAATAAATGTTATGTTAATAGATCTAATAAAATACTTAATTTCAGCACATTTTCAGCACTTTTCTTTCCCAAAGTAGATCCAAAATATTCCATGAGTTAGCTCCCTAATTGAAAGACAAAATCATTCTCACCATCCTGCAAGGAGATAACTAAGACTCAGACACTTCAGAGTTAACTGCTTATTTGACTGTTTTCAGTGTGTCCAGAAAATTGGTAACAAACAAATATTCCACAACTTTAATCCAAACATTATTCTCCATTGTTGCATGAACAATGTGACTGCCTTGCATGCTTCCTAAGAATTTCTTAAAACACATAGTGTTTTATGTATGTACCAATACAAGTCTGAGAATTAAACCGAGGCTGCATATATTTTCCCATTTACATTTGAAGAAGACAAGGTAAGAACAGGGGATGAGTCATCAGAAATATCAGGAATGAATCATATTCACACTGGAAAATCAATCTAAGATTTTGATCTCTTGACAAGAAAAGTGGGTAATATTTCCAAATTTAACAAAATATTTACAGACAAATAAACTTACCAACTTACTGTGTCCCTATTTCAGCAAGTGAAATTTGTAAAAGCTACTTACAAAATGTTGCATCTGAATTTTTGTATATTTTTTGTATTACTTTTGTTGTTGCTTACAACACTAATAAGACAAAGAGAAAGTGAGGTGCTAGAAACAGAAAAACAATTAAACTCCAGCATGCTATGTTACTCAGCTCACTGGAATATACCTTTCTCACTATGGTTACAAACAGCAATATGAACTCAAATGCTCAGATGGTATAAATCATCATTGCTACAATCACTGAAGCAGAACAGAGGCAATTTCTATCTCAGCTGGACTTGGGATACAGTTAGTCTGTTACAAGTTTTCACAAGTTCTCTGTGGAAAAGCAAATTACTGTAACGTTCAAATTCCAGTGATTAATTAATGGACATCTATTCCTGAGTCTCAATGGTCCCCAAGGCCTTTCCTTTCACAATTCAGAAGTTTTCTCCTCCTGATACTGCAATGGTGCCTGTCACATTGGTCCTAGCGTGTGCCTATCCACACTAGCCAGCATAGGCAAGATTATATGGTTACTCTGTGATTTCACAGACAGAAATAACCGGTGACTTTGTGGTTTCTTTGGCAACACTGACGTTTAATTGTGAGTCTTTCCACTGAAAATGAACACAATGGAGGAAGTGTTAAACATTTAGTTTGATCATCCAAAACTGCAGCAACCAGGCAATATTAAGTTTTGAGACAGGGACAAGATGTTAAGCTCATTGGTTAAGAGTTGTACAACTCCTAAGTCCATTTTCTAGACAGGTGAACAAGATGTCAGCTTTTTGAAAACAACTGGCCATGAAGCAGTTTGTCTTGGAACTGGAAGGAGGTGCTGAATGCTCAACACTTTCAGGTAAGAGGACTGGAAGCACAAAGGAAATTTTTCTGTCTGCTGGAGGATGGAGGGCTCAGACATACACTCCCTGCACTGTGATTCTGTCAAAGGAGAATAAGAGAAGAAGTAAATTTCTCCCTTTGTTATTACTTGACTTTTGATGACTGCTACACAGATGAGGGAATATTCCATAAAGAAGATTAAATATCAGGGAAAGTAGTGCTCTCAATGGGTCTATTTCTGAAGTCATGCTGCGAAATACAGCTCCTAGGCTACCCATGCCAAAAAAAATCCTGTTTGACTGTCAGACAGAGGATTAAAGCTACTTCTTCAAGCAAACCCAAATGTTAAGGACATTTTTACAATAGATGGATTTTGATTGTCAGACCAACAGGTATTTGTGTAGCATTGTGTTTAAGGGAAAAAGACTGCAACATAACACAACTCAAGTATCAGCTATCAAATGACTAATCCTGTTTGTTCTATATGAAAAACAGTATTCACATAAAGGAAGGCAACTGGCTGCTTTCTCTCAGAATTCTAAATTCTTTAGTAACTACAACAACCAAAAAAAATCTATATTGACCTATCAAGCATTACTCTTTATGAGCATCAGTGGTACAGACCTGAAAACAAAGTCAGGAGTGGGATGGAAAAAATTACAGACACATATAAAACACACACAGTTAGGTGGGCCTGATGCTGCTCTCATTGCCAGCAGTTTTCAAACACTGGAGTTCAGCTGGATTCAGTGGTGTCATATCACTAGGACTGAGGATGGAGCAGGAGTCTCTGCAGGCAGGCTGCTCTTCAGAAACCAACTATGTAAGTGCTTAGGCCTGAGATCTTGTTGCATGAATTGAATTAGATTTGCTCTGCCACTGTTAATGAGAAAATTGGGATACTACTGGGAAAACAAAGCTTTTGTAGTTTTAGAGTGTTTTTGTCAATGCCTGCCACAATGGGTTCTCAATAATTGCACGAGATCAACAGTGGCTGAAGATTCAAATTGGCACAGATCAGTGTGCTGTGAATACAGAGTGCAAGGGAGATACATGTCTGTTTTTTTAATACGTTGGGTAAAAAGAGAAAGGAAGCCAAAATAAACAAGACATGCTGTGTTTAAAAGCTGAAGTGTTTGCAGAAGAAGCATGGCCAGAGTATGTAACAATAAAAGTATTGTTCTGTGCAAAGAATACAAATGGAGAGCCTTGGAAAAATCATACTTCATTGTGAGCATAAAAAAGAGGGGAGAGGATCACTCTTTTGAAGGGGAACAGGACTGCCATCGGCAGCTTGGGGATCTGCCTGTGAAGTAATTTTAAAGTCACTGGATTATCGTAGCTTTAGGAGAAACACTGACAGACTGTAAAAATAAATGGTCAGTGAAACCTCTTCTGTAATTCATTATGACACTCCTCTTTCTAGTATCTCTATCCCAGTCACACACCTACCACCTGCAGAGCTGACAGCAAGGGAGACACTCTTTTCCTTCTCTTTCCTTTGCACATTTTTTTCCTTTTCTGCTAACATTCCTTTCTTTTATCCATCTCCCACAGTCCTTTCTGGGTCTCCCAGGTAGAAGCTGGACTGACCACCAGAATCCAGGCTACCTGTTTTGAAACAACTCATCTCTGTTTCCTTTTCACTCCAGTGATGCTGCAGTGAAGAATTTCTAGTTTGAAACCCCCTGTGGAGTGGACATATCTTTAAAGAGGCCTGTGGCAGACAGGATATAATTTGGAAAGTAATACTGGCAGTTCACATTTCTGGCTGTATTTTTGGTCTCAGAGCCAACTCAGACACTCTCGTATGATGCCATGGTTCAGCGAAGGTGGATCTCCAAGCTCATCTACTGCTTTCAACTACCAGACCCAGTCTTCAACAAGAGCACAAGTTTTTCTAGTGCTTATAGTACCCCAAGGGCAGTGGGAAAGCATGGAGGTAGCCTGTCCAGATGAGATCTGCCATTTTTAAATTGTTGAAGAGAAAAGTAATTCCCATGCCTGCCTGAAACACCAGGCGAAGAACAACAGCACTACACAGATCTGAGATGACCAGCAAAGCTTCTCTGGAAGGAGAAACTAACTCTCAAAACATTTCCTTTTAAAATTTTGCACTGAAAGACATTGCAGATGAGCCCCACTGTCACCTGTGATTCCTCAGGACCTAAATGCTTCTTTCTTGTTTTACAAGCAGGCCTTGGTGAGCACAAGTCATCAAGATCTTTAGATGATTGTTGCCATCTGTGTCTTCTGTACTGAGTCTTCCTACCTAAATAACACCAAGGAAACAAACTTTCATCAGTGATCAGTCTAAAAGAGATATACAGGATTAGCACATGGTCTGACAGCTGGAAAAAAACCACAGGGTGGCTGGGTTACCAGTACTGGAGCCCCTGTCTGCAGGGGTGTCTGAGTACATGTGCAATGAAAGTGGGACTATGTGGAGTGCCAGTGGGTGGCAATGGTCAGTTTTATGGACTTATTATACACCAGGTAGGGAAGGGAGTAGAAGTCCAGTGCCTCCCATGTAGTAGTCTACAGGCATACGATCTGGAGTAGTGAAGACACTTGATAAAATGGAGTAGGTACCATGGACACCATTTACAGCTGGGGAGGTCTGTCGCTTATGCTGGTTTCAGAGTTTCTCTCTCCCAGCTGCCACAGGGCCACCCAAATGCCTGAAACATTCTTTGGTAGCAATAGCACAGAGTGAATTGGCTTCAGTTCAGTTGGTCTGGACAATGGAGTGGGATACAGGACTGCCTCCAAAATGTAATCTCAGAATTGAAATACCACACACCAGAACAAAGTGTTCACACCAGTTTTGTTGTGGCAGTGAGAGATCAGTCAGATGAGTCAAACATGTCCAAAGTGTTAAGACATTGCTTTTCAAATCCACATTGCCTTTCTTAAGGAAATTAATGAATTAAAAATTAAAACAATCTTCCTCTTCTTTTTATAAGATACTGTCATGGCAGGAAACCTGGCTGGATGACAAGTTAGCTACAGAGCAACGAAAACTGAAGATATGTCAGAACTAATTCCTGCTGCCTGCAAAAATTATAACGATTAGGAATCCACTTTTACTGATGACCAAGTCACCTTGAGTCCACCCACATCTCCATGTTTCTATGAGTATTAGATTAAAAATTTTTTATTAAACCAGCCCCGTGAAGCTCAATAAAAATATTTTTGACAGTGCTAGCAGGCCTTTAAGTCAGTAATATTATTTGTCTTTCTGTTCTAGGCTATATGTCACTGAATTTGTGTCATCTGCTTCATCAAGGACACTAGCTTTGGTGGTCTTTTCCATATTCTCTTCACTCAAAATCTGTCCTGTACTTTTTCAGATACTCTGATCTGATGCAATGCTCCCAAGCACCAGAGTATCAAGCCAACAGCCCAGCCTTCAAATCCTATTCTTCCAAACTCTGTGGCAAAACTTACACTATATATAAAATATTAACCTTATGAAACATTACAAAAACATTATAATGAAGTATTCAAAGGCTGCCAGTCTGGTCATCATATCACACCCAGGTCCACCCTTTCTCTCTTTCCTTGTTATTTATTAGACCTCTTTCCTAAACTATTGGGCTGTGACTGTTTTTAAACTGTCCATGCAGGGAGGAGTACAGCACTTCTATTACCCCAGACAAATAAACGACAATGATGCAGCAAAAGAGAGCTGGCAGAGAGTTCTCAAGAAAAACTGCAATGAGGCAACTTGTTTAGATATGAGAAAACCAAAAGAACTCAAGTTTTAAAAGGTGCATGAAATTAATAACATTCAAATTACAGGGGTTAAAGAGCTACAATACTGGATGTAATACATTGTGTACACAGGCTCCAGGTTGGGATAAGTGTGGTAAACCCTGCTGAGATACAAGACCAATGCCAATGCCAGCTGTGCACCTCACATGTGACATGGGGAACATAGGTATTAATCCAATGTTTCCATTGGTCTGATTCATCACTGAGAGGTTGTATCAGAACGCAAAACCAGAGAAATCTGGAGCCTCTGGAGAGCAGCATGGTGACAGCCATCTCCTGTGGCAGATGTTGTAGCTGTCCTCTCCTTTGCCAGGTTCGAGGTGAATGGGTTTCTCTTGGATTTGACAATCTGGTCCATGGTCGAAGGCAGGGCCAGACCATCTGAAGCCATGAGAGGAAAGTGTGAGACAAAGCCTTTCTGTGACCAAGTCTGAGTGGCTGTATATTATTCTGTTCACCTCTGTTTCTGAAAGGTGGTTTCAAACCAGCAAAGGAGGATAAGAAGGCTGAAAACAATAGTGAGGGTATTGAAAACTTAATTTGTGAGAGGAGGCTAGACAGACAAGGCAGGCTTGTTCATCCAGGGCTGATGGGAAAAAGAATGTCAGCTACAAACACATTGAGGAAAATGCTCAGGACACAGAATTTGCTTACTATTTCAATTCAAAAGTAATGTTGGCACACATGAGATATCAGCTGCCCATAAAGAGCTTCAGCTGAAAACCAGTAGTTTCCAACCATGTTCAGGGGTGATTTTGCAAAAATGGAATTAGGTAAAGGACAGGGATGAGCCCAAGCCATCAGAATGCTTTTAAGATAGAGTTTAATAAATGAATAACAGTGATTATTACATGAGATAATGTTTGCAGTAGCTGGAAGGTCTCATTTAATGATACAGGTGGTTCCTTCCATCCTATGTTATTATGCACCCACAGCCAACATTGTTCTGTAACCATGGCTAACAGAAAAAACCTAATGCGAGTGCTTCAGTAAGAGCAAAACAGCCAAAATCGTGAAGGCTGTGAAAATAGCTAGCATGAGCCAGAGGTTATTTAGCCAGTGCAGCAGCATCTCTGTAAGATTGATGCAAGACAGGAATCCCATCCAGATATCAACGCAAAGAGACAGTTTAGGCAAAGAGACAGTTTTCTGCATAGCAATGGTATGACCTTACTACAGCTGCAATTTGATAAGTAATCCAAAAAGCAAAGCCACACAAAATACATTTGTAAATGCACTTTTTAATACAGGCAGCAGGAATGAGAGCCATGTGAGTATCAGTGCAGGAGGGCTATAAAGACACCACTCACTCCTAGTGATGTTAAAGACTGCACATGAAAAAGTACGAGATCCTCCACCAGAACAATAACAGTGACACTGAGGACAGTTCTCACTGATTCATGATGAATTACTTCTACTGGGAGAATCCAAACCATTTGCACAGGGAATTGAGAGAAACAGATTTGTATGGAGGAATAAAAGTGGTTTTCTTAAAGAAAAAGTGTCTAAGCAAAGGTGACTGAGTTACAAACAACACTCATGAAGGTTCTGATCTGCAGCAGTGGCATAAAAAACTGCTAAAGACAAAAAGCACTAGTGAACTGCACAAACCAGTGCAGCAAAAAAAGGCCCCCAAACTCAAAATGGTAAGAAAGTGAGGTTTTTTCTATTTAACTACTTTTATTCAGCATTCTGACATACTGCTTGTAAATGAGCTGCTTCACTCTCTGATCCCTATGCAGTCTCTGACTCAGTCATTTAATGGAATGAGATGCTATTTTTCACTAAAACCTAAGAACTTAAATTCTTCAAATATCTTCAGAAAGACCATACACAACCGCCCTGGAAGTGAAACCCTCTCCAGGGAGCTGCTTTATCTCTTTCAGTGTACTGAAGGCAGGGGCATGAAAGCATTTTCTTTAGCAGCATCCCTTTGAGTTCCTCTGCCTCCTTTGACCTATACAAAAGCTGAATTCTAGTCTCCTCCCTGTGCAAAGATAACTTGCATAGTTTTGCTGTAGTTCTGTTTCTGTTTTTTCTTTGCTGGACTTTTGGCTGACTGACAGTTGCTTTGCTTTGGCAGATAGAAGTGAAGATCTGTTTCAAGACTCCCAGTTCTGGAAGACTATCTCAGAGGAAAGATTATCTCTTTTGGAGTTGGATGTTGTAAATAGGCACCCAAGAAAGAAATGACCTGAGACTTTTGTACAGATTTTCAGAAGAGAGGACACTAAACTGCAACACTTAATACCAAACATGGGACAAAGGAAGGTTCCTTTTAAGGCCAGTGTGAAAATTCAGATTCTTTCATATATGTAAAACAGTAAACACCTGGGATAAAGAACCACATTTTCCACATAGTCAAGCAGAACAAGCAAGAAAAAATAATACAGGCTAAGGCTTCTGCATTGCTTATTGCACTTCCCTAATTTGTTTTAAAAATAATAGATTGATTTCAATAATACTTAATATACAAGCTACAATAGTAGTTATTATATTCTGTAAATTAAGTAATTGTGTTGCTAGAAAATAATGACAGCTTGATCTGTGACTAGGAGAAATCACAGGGTGAGTGTCCTGTGTTGGCTGGCCCTTAACCCACAGGGCATAAAGCAGACTATGCCATGGGAGCATCTCATATACTTCTTTGTGGCATGTCTCTTCTGAAACTCCGTTGCTTCAGCAGAAAGAGCAGCCTTTACTAGTGCAATTGAGCAGCCATGACAATTCAAGCATGAATATGAGGACAGCAAGTGAGGACACCAGATCCTCCACTGCACACCTGAAGATGTGCACAGCCACAAACTGATGTAATTGAGCCTTACCACTGACAGAGGAAAAAAAGAGGATGAGCAAACTTTTACCCCATGAATAGCTTAAGAGAGAAAAGTCTGCTATATAGCCTGCTTACATGGCTGTGATTTTTCTCTTGCTCTGGTAACATTACTGCAGTGGGGATCTCCATTGGGCTGGCCACTTAGCAGCTTGGTCTCAAAGGCACACTACTGCCATGCAGGAAAAGGGCACCACTACTCACCAGGATCATTCCACCAGTTTCTTCTCTGGGTTCTCCAAACCTCTCCCTCCCAGTAAAAGCTGCAGCCTCCTGTGCTGACTCCTGTGTTGAGTTTCTCTGACTGTGCCATTGTAGCAGAAAAAGAGGGGTTTATTTTCCTGGATGACCTATGCTTGAGTCAATCTCAGAGCTCCCCAGTATTGCTTACTCAACATCAGGAGAAGAGCAAGAGGTGAGCACTCATTCTGTGAGATCCTGGAAGGGATGAAAATATGGTGATTACCTGAAGCAGGCTAAGAGGTATTGGTTTGAGGCATGGGGAAGAAAGAAAGCATATTGATCCCTAGTGAATGCCTATGTCTTCCTCCTGCTTCATTCAGAGCATAGAGCTTTGCCTTGCTTTAGGCTTACAACTTAGGATCTCCCACATCACAGTAAATATTCCCAATCGCAGAGGCACAGGATAAATTATGATTGTGAGCTACTGAGGATTTCCAGTCCTGCATGCATGTGAATTTCTCTTTCAGATACCTACAATTTTGAAAATTGTTAATGTGGTTTAGGAACATGCATGGACCAGTATGCCACAGTATCTTGTGGGAGGCACCAAGGAACATTGGGAAATCTATTTTTATTGCAAATGTGATGCTGAGTGCTGGCAACTGACATTGACTTCAACAAAATTCTTTAGTCTAACTCGAAAGCTTAGAGTCTATTGATCTTAAGTCTTCAGTTAGGTATTATGAGAAGAACATAGCTTTGTAGAACAGGTCTCTTGTAATTTAAATTACCAGAACAATAATGTGAGAGATTAATTTTGAATATTGACTGTAAATACACTCTTTGCTGAAAAAAAATTATAAAGCTCTTATTAAAAATGCCCTTTTAAAAATTCACTTGTATTAATAAATAGTTGCAAGCTTGGAATTTAAAAGCTAAATACTGTTTGAGCCCATCTAAATTAACAGCTCCTTCATTTTCCCCAGAAGCTCTATTTCAACATTTACGTTTATAAGGTACTATTTACTTAAGGGATTGTTACAAGAAAAGTATTTTCTTGCAGCATCAGGACTCCCTCTAGTGTCATTCCAGCCAGAATCTTTATGGACCGCTGAAAGTTTGTTTGTTTTTGAGGAGACAACAGAGCATACATCCAAAACTACTTTGTATCTGTGATAATAAGAAGCTTTCCACTACTCTGCACCTTCGTTCAGCAATCCGACTTCAGTATTTGCCATCTGACACAGTGTAGCCAAAGTTCAATCGTTCCCATTAGATTTATCCAGGCATGTGGGCCAAGTGTTTGTCACTTACCCGCAACTGCAATTGCAGCATCATTTAACCAAATCCAAAGAGATAGGATAGAAGTTGTTTCAAAACGTGTTGAGATCTTTGGTGGGGGATTTAGTTTGTTTGCGTTTGGTATTGTATTTTTTCCCCGCCTAATTGTCTGAAAGTCTATGGGAACCCTAAGGAAATTTTATCTGCAGTGCAATTTGCAAAGAGTATTGTTATTTGAAAATTAAATATGAATTGATCTTTAAAGTGGTTTCTAATAGCACATGAAAATCCTGTTTTCTCAGTGGAATTTTTTTCCAAACAAATAAAATAAAAAGAAACTGTTATACTGATAGGCTGTCAGATGCAAACAAGGACATCACCATCATTATTAGGAAAGAATCTGTCAACTAATTGCATGATTTTTCACATTTGCACAGAACTATTCAGCACTGAGATCATCTACTGGATATGCAGCTGGCATACAGGAGCCATTCCATGACTGGAATTTTTTGTAGGCAACAAATCCTGCTGTGATTTTAAGACATAATAAATCCTTGAATAATATATGCCTAAGATTATAAAAAGGAAGGAAAAAGTTTAAAACCCCCCAAATCACAGACATATGGGAAATGCAGAAATAAAATGGAAGCAGATCAATGGTGCTTAACAATCATGAAGTATGGTTTATCACGAAGAGTATTTATCCAAATCCTTAACACATTTCTTTAGAAACCTATGTTCCACTAAAAGCAAGTAGGACTCATGGTTGGAAAATCCTGAATGACTCAAGAAAATGTGCCTTAAAGCGATAGCCATTTCTCAGGATGTGACCTTTCTCTTTTCAGAAGTCTCAATGTTTGTTTTAAATGGCCATGAAAATTTCTGAGTCACAGCACCACAGAGCAGTTGAGGTGGGAAGGTACCTCTGGAGTCTGTCCAGACCAACCCTTCTGTTCAAAGTAGCCAGCTGGTTGCTCAGGGCTGTGCCTCTCAAGTTTTGAGTACGAACAAAGGTAGAGACTCTGCCAGAGCAACCTGTTCTACTGCTTTATCCCAAATGTGAGGAAGATTTTTTTGATTTAAATGCAATTTCCTTTATTTCAGTTTGGGCTTAATTGTGCTTTTCCTTTCCCTGGACACCTGTAAAATGCCCTACTCCCTCTTTTTCACATGCTCCCATCACCTGTTCATAGACATTGATAGAATCATTGATTAGATTCCCCTGAACCTCCTCTTCTCTGGACTGAACAATCCCAGCTCTGTCAGTCCCTTCTCTGGCCTCAGAGTCAATTGTCTTTCTTTGGACAAAACTCAATATTGAAATGAGCATACAAAAAAAATTTTTTAAAAGAAAATATTAATTCAGTGATTCCTGCTGTTACTCACTAAAGACTGATTACATTTTTGTGACTGTACTGGTAGCTATAACATGAAATAGATTACCTAAAATAACTGCATCATGTTCCCAAATTTCACCCTCTACCATGAATAATGAGGTATTTTAAAAAATAAGGCTTCTTCTTTTTCACAGTTTTCTAGCTCAGCATGCAGTGTGGTACCTTTAGCAACATTGCTTATTTCTTTTCCCTTCTCTGGACTCAGACCTCCAGTGGTGATCTGACCTAGCACAGATGTGTCTCCTGCCTGCACAGTGTCCTCCTGCATGTGCCTCACCAGGTGTGCATGTGATACCAGGGCCCTCACACTCCCTACCTCGCTGTCTTTGCATTTAGCCCCAAACCCCCTCTCATGTATGGGATACCCCTTCATCTGCCTTGTGCCCCTCATTCAAGCACCTTGCTGCAGCATCTTTTGACTGTTACTTCTCAAGGCCCACAGTACAAGTGATGCTGTCCCTTCTGAGGTACAATCCAAGGACTTTCCCTGCAAACTTCTCTGCACAAGGTAAGTACACAGGTTAAGTGAGACCTGTGTAACACATGAATGATGCAAAGGCAAAACTTTTCCCCAGGCTTCCCTGCTGCAGCACAGGGGTTTGTTGATGCATATCTGGAGATATGCATTTCCAGTATCAGTCATGCTATAAATTGTTATCCCACATTAAATCCTCTTTCTGACCTTCTTGTTCACATCTTTAATAGATGCCTTTTTGCAATACCTTCTCCAGGTTTTCACAAATCTTCTTTGAGTGCCAGTCTGAAGTGAATGAAACTTGTTAGGCTTCTCTGCCTTTGAGATCTTTAATAAAGTTTTTAAGTGATATTTAGGGGAAGATCCCTCCCCATGATTTCCATCTGGGCACAGATTCTCCCTGCTGTCACATACATTATTCTAAAAATGTGAAGATGGGAAAGCCTGCCAAAAATTTCTAGGGAAAATCTAGACTAAATGATGATTGCAAACCTCAAAGGAAGAGAACAACCAGACAGCTGACCCAGAGAAGATATTCATGCCATCACAATTTTTCTCCTTTTTCTTTTCAGTTTTGATATCTCAGTTACTTACTCTGCTTGCTTAGTGTCAGATTTCAGGTCAGATTCCAGTCCTATGTGTAAGGGAGTAACAAGTTAAAAAAAATAACTGACCTGTTGAGACACATTGGAATGCACCCTGTCAGCTGATAAAATCACAGAAAATTTTATGACTGCAAGGCTCTTCCTTGCATGGATGATTTATGTAACTCAAGGCATGTCTGCATATTTGAATTAAGTGCAGTAAAGGCTTATAAATGACTGGCTCAAATGTGCTTTTTAAAAACATTTTCTAAGCCAACACGTTGTCGTTTTAAGCACAAGACACCAGCGAGGAGGTGTGAACAGCATATTTTTTCTAATTTAGGACCTGTACTTATTATAATAAGACTTAATCACTATAACTAGCTTGGAGGATGTTGTAGCCAGGTGGGGGTCAGCCTGTTCTCCCCAGGAAACAGGATGAGAGGACGTGGTCTTAAGCTGTGCCAGGGAAGTTCAGGATGGACATCAGGAGGAATTTCTTCACAGAAAGGGTGACTAGACAGAGGAATGGGGTGCCCAGGGAGATCGTGGAGTCACCATCTCTGAAGATGTTTAAGGCAAGGCTGGATGTGGCACTCAGTGGCATGGTAGAGTTGAAATGGTGGTGTTTGGTCACAGGTTGGATTCAGTTTCAGAGGTCTTTTCCAGTCTAATGGATTCTGTGATCACCTCAATTTCTGAAACTATCTTTTTGTCTACCTGTAACGTCTCTTCCCTAAAGCAGTGTGTCGCGTTTCTTTATGGAAAGCATGCAAACACTCTGAGGGATGGAGATGCTCCAGCCAGCAGAGGGGAAGGTTTGGGGTATCTCAGAGCAGCCTCCCACTGCGACAGGCAGGATACAGAGACAGAGGGTATGCATTGGGTGAACGACTGACAACAGCTGTAACCCACCTGTGGGCAAGTCCCACGCGAAGCACAAACTAAGACACAGCCGTGAAGGCTGTGAAGAAGAACCGTCCCAGCCCAGCGCCCCTGGAGAGGGGGCGGGCCGGCGCAGGGTCTGCGCTGGGAGGAGGGCGGGAAGGAGGGAAGGAGGGGGAGGCCGTCCCGGGACGGCGGGCGGGGAGTGCGGCCCGGGGCGGTGACACTGCTCCCGCCCCAGGGCTGCGGCGCGGCCCTACCGCCGCCCACGCTGGGGGAGCCCGGCCAGGCC
>VXBB01017099.1:62637-90398 GCA_013399915.1 Illadopsis cleaveri
GGGAGCGGGCGGGCCGCACAGGTGGTGGGACAGCGCGCATTTTGTGAAGGCGTGGTGTCTTCTTGCCTTGGAGTGAAGGCCGAGCTGTCCGCTCGGGTGTGAGCCCGCCTTGTGTCTGCCTCCCCTCCTACTGCAGAGAGCTGAGCCTTGACATAGCTTCCTAATAACAACGTGGATGCTTTGCAAGCAGCATAGATGTAAACCTTTTCCCTCCACCTCTTATATCTGTAGTATGTCATGAGGAAAAGTGCTGAGGCATGAACAAGAATATTCACTGCAATTCCTTCCCATGCTCTTGCATGCACGTTAACTAGGAGTCTCTAGTAGTTAACTAGATGATAAGTATCAGCCAGCAACTGCAGGTATCTGGGTTTTAGCATACAGCTTCAGCTGTCTTGTGCCTGGCTTTTCAAGATGTGGCAGTCACCTCACCAGTAGTGATGCACGTTAAAGTGCAGGTCTGGGGCAGTCATCAAAACCATTGAAACAGCAAACTTGAGCTGCAAATTCTGTTTCTTCTTGAGATGTAACTTGAAGTACATTGCAATTCGAGCTTAAAAGACTGGTAATAAAGTTTACTATTTAAATGTATTTTAAGAACTGTTAGATCAGCATGCAGCTAAAGAAGTGTGGTTTTTCATCCGTCATCCACCTTCTATCCCTCACTGCAATCCCATGTGAGACAAACCACTTGCTATAATGTCCTTTAGACATGTTGAATTGTCAGTTTCTGTCGTTGGATGGCATCTGTTGCACTAGCTGAGAAGATTGGTTAGAAATGAACTAATATTTAATTGTAACCTTAAAAAATAGTTTTTACTTCAGAAGTTAATGAAGAGATTAATGAAAGGATTAAATTCAGATACTGTAAATCAAATACACCAATCTTTTCTTTCCATGGAAGAATTTCAGTGCATGGAGCTCTAAGTTATGTTTTCATCAGTTTTGTGAGTGAAGACCCTGCGGCCAGAGTGGATGAATTTTTTTATTCCTCATAGAGATGTTGCAGACATATCAGGGATGTCAGAAGATCTGAGTGCCGCTGAAGTGACAATCTCTAGTAATAGTAGCATTGTCTTAAATGACATGACAAAGGGTTTTGTGGATTTTACTGCTAGTGGTGTTAGGCCAACCAGTGCTTTATGGCTTGCTCTTGGAGTCATGTCCTCTGTTGCTGGCGCTGCAGGCAGTGCAAGGCAAAGCCAGACAATACAGTTCCAAACCACCTGGTAGGGACACAAACCTGCTGCTTCTTGGTGCACCAACCTGTGATGTTCTGCTTGAGCTGCCTTCAAGCTGAGATTTGCTAGGCCATGTGGACTGACATCACCACCAGGAGAGCTTGTTAAAATCCAGCTCTCTTCATTTACTCCAGGTGCTGTTACAGCCATAGCCTCACCCAGGGGTAATCTAGCAAAAGGGAAGAAAACAGTCAAAAGCTGAGAAGGAAAAAAACCTCACGAGCTTCTTATAGTGCCCTGAAATTAGGTTTTAAGTGGCTTTCTCAACTTTTCAATTTTCAGTGAATTTCTGTGATAGAACCAGAAAATAACATCAGCAGTGTTCATTTCACGTTCAGTGCTTTAACTACAGGACTGTCTTTTTATGTGGAAGTCGTAGAATGCTTTGGTTTGAAAGGGAACTTTAAACATCATTTCTGGTGTGTAAAGCATTTGTAGATGCAACATGGGAATATTCTTCATGGTGTACTGTAACAGTGTGTCTTTTTCAGAGTGCAGCTACAGCCCTACTAGATCCCAGTCAGCCTCTCTAGTGGAGAAACTGCTTGAGAAGAATTCAGGCAGCATCCAAACTCACACATCCACACGTTGCAAGGCTAGCTCAGCAGAGAGACAGAAGGCTCCCAGCCCCAGATCAGTTTCCAGCAGGTGTTTATTTCATGTGCCGAAGGTGGAATCCGGAGGCCAAAGAGACTGATCATATGAATTTTCTCAGTTATATGGTGTCTCAGGTTGGTGGGTGGTACAAGGGGGGCAGGACAGGGGACAAGTGACCACAGGGAAGGCAGCAACTGGATACCAGGCCCCATAGCCAATGGGGAAACAGGGAAAGGGGATACCATGGGGAAGTGATGGATTTGCGAAACCCAGGGAACAGATTGTGCAATGTTTACAAGGAACCATGGGGGAGAAACCTTTGTTACACCTGGGAAGGGTATATAGTCGCTTTTCCAGGGCAAGGCAGTTGGAAATTCCTTTAAGGGCACAAGGGTCTCCACAGTGTACATTTTAGGTGAGTATAAGAGGCGTATGCACTCTGGTAGTGTTTGATTTACCCTCAAAATCTCATTAAATTTTACACTGAGGAAGTGTGAATCAACCCTGATAATTCCCTTTTGGATAATTGTAATATTTAGCCTTAAAGGGCATTCCCAATGAATCTGGCAGCTTCCTTTTCCACTTCCATTTTTCCTGTGTCTCTTCTGTTAGTATCATCTGCTACCACGTTAGATAAGCCGACAAAAATGGAGGAATATTTTTTCATTATGAAGTGTCCTATTTTGTTTCTTTGGAGGTTTTTTCACCCCTCTCATTCTGCTGCATTACTTTTGTTATTTGTCCTTGTAGCAAAGCTTCATTAACCCAACTCCTGGTTTTGAAGTATCAGCACCATGTTTTGGAGAGTGTAAGATTTGTAAGCAAACCATATTATGTATTCTGTGGTAGTGGTGATGTTTTTCAGTATCAACAGCTGAATTTGTTCCTATCAGTGATACAGCAAGTAATGTGCCAAAAAAAAAAAAAAAGAGTATTAGAAATATGGTTCTGTCTAGCTGTAAAAGAAATCATGCCAAGGCACTGTAGGTGGTCCAAAATCTTGTTTAGTGGTGGATCAGTGTCTACCTGCCCCAGCTTCAGTGACAGACTCTGACTCTGAAGAGTTTATGGAAGGCAGAAGGTTAACTTAGGTTTCTTTTTTTCTTTCCAGAAAATTCATATGTAGTATAAATATCAAACTGTTGCCCAGTGGTACTCTGCAGAGTATTGACTTTACAGCTTCATTCTAGTTATTCTAAATTGCACTGAGTAATCCATAATCTATCTGCTTAATTTCTTTCCCCAAAATCCAATGTATGAATTTACCATAATATAAAAAATTATAACTATTTAATCTATTTCCTGTCTTATTAATAGTCCTTGGTTATACTGGGGATTTGCCTCTAGTTATGTTATTCCAATACCTGCTTTAAAGAGGAGGTCTTTCTTTATTTACCCCACAAAATAACATTTTTATGTACAACAAAGGGCATAGGTCCTCTCAGTGTATAAATTTAATGTAAAACCTGCAAGGTGTATTTGAGCTATTATTTGATGAAAGCTTCTTTTGAACTAGAAGCAAACTGCTGGGGAAGAATTCCTTTTTGTTTCACTTGGGTTGAGTTTTTCTAGGCATAGTGGTGACTCTTTCTTCGGAAGAAAAATGTGTGTTTCAGTAATGTAAAGATTTTCCCTGTGTTTCTCTGGGTAGTTAATATAACTCGATAATACATAGTTGTTGGCTCTGGGGTTTGCTGAGTTCTTGTTCTTAGGAAAGCTACCTAGAATTCTTATATATCATGTAGCGAATTTTTAGATACTATTATTGACTGTTATTTCATGAATGAGCTGCTAAATGAGGTCTTTGATTTGGTAGTCTCCACAGAATTCAGTTCAGAGTCAGAGTTAAAGCCACACTTTAGAAGAGTTCTCAGAGTGTATTAGGTTACGCAAGGGGACAGCTAATGTAGGAACTGGAATGTTTAAACCTTGAAAGTCCTCTGCAGTAATGCTTGATTTTAAAATGAGAAAATTATTTCAGAATGAAGCTTAAAAACTGCAAAATAAATATTTAACGGGTAATGTTCTTACAAGCTGTATCCAAACACAGCTGAAAGCATCATAAACTTTGGCAGATGGAATTTGAAAATAGACGTGTCTGGGGGGAAAAAAAAAGTCAAGGATCAGCTCGAAGTAATTAAAGCTTTTCCTAAATGCACCTCCTAAATCCTAAATCAATAGCCAAAGCCCTGCAGAGGGTCTGTGTAGCCAGTTGATAAAGTTAGTAGTATGAAAGAAACACTCAAAAAGGGCATGGCTACTGCAGAGAAGCTAAACTAAATGGCATTTATTGCTAATTGGGAAGATTCCCAAACTGAAATTCCTTTTGTGGGGTGGTGACAGGGGAGGAGAGGGGTTGACCTAAAAAAACTTGGCAATGAAATAACTTGCTTGCTAAGGGTAATACCTGATCTCATGCTTTAACTCCCTGATACCTGAAACCTGGATGGTGGCATGTTTTATGCCAATATTTAAAACAAGAATTACCAGAGGACTGTAAGCCTGACATCCATAACTCAAATTTATAGGTACTGTAACAAAGATAAAAGATGCACAAGTGAGAAGGATCAGTTTTGGAGGAGTCTATAAGATTTCTTTAAAGAATTCTTTACAAACCCTTTGGCGTTTTCTTGATGGGGATGGGCAGGGTGTCTAAGATTCAGAGTTTCAAAAGACTTTTTATGAAGTTTGCTGCCAAAGGCTTTTTAGCATTCATTGGGGTGCAGGGCTTTGTATATTAAGTAATGGATTAAATAGGAGGGGAGTGGTAGATGATTGATGTATTTTTTGTATGTGTCAGAGAGAAGTTACCAGCAGAATTTTGGAGGATTTGGTCTTAGGATCTCTGCTGTTCAAAATAGTAATAATGGGGATGGTAAATGCAGTGAGTAGTCAAATGACAGCTCTGACTGGTTTTACTGTTCCTCAGAGCAGAAAAGAGGGGAGGAGACAATGAAGGAGGCTTGTACAAATCTGAGTGACTGGCCAACAGGATGGCAGGAGTGGTTGGGGGTTGCATACAGGGAGCAAGAGGGCAGTTGTGCCTGGAACAGAGGGATGAGAACATCTGAAAATGACACAGGTGGCAGGAAACTTGTGGGTCTTCTCTGCAGAGATGGCTTAGATTGTCTCTGATGGAGATATAAGAATGTGTTGTAGATGAAAATGTTTCCAAAGAGAAACTAGAGGAGTACTTCAGAGAGGAATTCTATGGCAGCTACAAAATAGACTGGGTGTGACAACCTTAGGAAAACACCTGAAACAAACAAACAAAAATGAAGGAGTTTTTGAAAGAAATTGTTCAGTATAACTGTGTGGTTCTTACCATTCCCAGTCATCACTGTTGGAGATAAGAAAACTGGACTGTATTCACCCTTTGTCCGTTCTGGTATGGCCATTGGGCTCTTACTAAATTGTTTGGACTGGTGAATTTGATATCTGAGATTTATTTTCATTTGTATGTGAATAAATATATAGAAAATAATATAAATTGTTTACATATATTTAGGTATGAATAAGAAAAAGATTTTTTTGTGTATATGTGTGATTCAATTTCGTATTTATTTTCCTTTATTTCTTTCAGTATCATTTTATGGTGATAGCTTTGTGGAGCTGAACATGGCAGAAGCATCCTCTCAGACATCCTTACAGTTGCAGTTTCGAACCAGCAAGCCACAGGGACTGCTTCTTCTTGCAGCTGGGAAAACTGATTATTGTTTAATGGAGCTGCGCTCAGGATATGTACAAGTATGCTTTCTAGCTGTAGCTAAAAAATATGTGTAGCCTATGTATTGCTCAGAGTTTTTCTTAAGGCTGTTATCTATAACAAGATATCTAAACAAGTTTCTGTTTTAAGAAATGGATCAATCACTTAAGATAATTGATAATTTCAAGTTATGGCTTTTATTTCTTACAATTATATCTCTACAGCCTTTGAGATCTCTAGGTCTTAAAATCAAGATCATTGTGTTCAAAGCATGAGATTCAGTAAAGGCAAATTTCAAATTTGATGATGTTAGCATTACAGAAACTGCTTGAATCTGAGGAATTGTTTTTCTGCAAGGTAAGTTTGTGAAAGATCACTTTCAGTTGGGCTCTCTGGAGCTGTAGTTCGTCACAGAACTGCAGAGGAGTCCATTGCTGCTTCTGTAGTTATTCAAACATTTGTGGTGGCAAGTAAACCTACACAGAATTTTAGTAGGACTTTATTTTTTTGTATATATTTTGTAAATTATATGCTTGGTATTAAAATATATGAAAATTAATGTATTAACTATATATTAGTGTATGATGGTGAAAAATATCACTTTGGATTTTGATAGTTAAAATTCTGTCTCTTGCGGTTGAGAATTAACTTTGGTGCGGGAGAGCGAGTACTGCGTTCTCAGCAAAGATCTCAGCTGAATGATTTGGCTTGGCACCTGGTTGAACTACATCATGAACAAGATAATGTCACGTTGGTAATTGATAAACATGACAGAACTAGTGCAAAAATGCCTGGAATTCTTTATGAATTAAACATTGATTATGGATTCTACATTGGTGGTACTGGTAAACTTGATGTTCCCTACCTTGTTGGAGCCCTACCCGGTTTCCGAGGATGTATTGATGGTGTGTCATTCAATCAGTTAGACATTCTGATGCCTCTGAGACCTTCTCCTGGCTTCAAAAACATCCATGAAGTTTCAGTGGGATGCAGTGATGAATTCTTTGCAGGTGAAGAAGAACCCATTAGTTTCTTCAGTTCCAGGTCCTATATTTCTTTCCCATCATGGAATGTGGACGATGAGGGAGTCTTCGAGTATACTTTACAAACCTCAGCTGCATCTGGCTTGCTGCTTTACCACCCTGGGCAAGCAGGAGATTTCATTGCAATGGAAATGGAAGATGGTTTAATTAAAGCTTATGTTGGAAAACATAAAAGTAAAACTCCTCTTTCTTCTCGTAGGTCAGTCAATGATAGTCATTGGCACTACATCAAACTGAAATTTACTTCAGAATATTTGCAGCTAACACTGGATGAAGAAACTGTGAAAAAGTCATTACCTCCCAAGAGTAAGTTGCCACTTCTGAAGGGATCCTTCTTCATAGGTGGTGTAGATGACAGCATACGATCAGAAGTGATTAAGTTAATCTCAGTATCTGGGAAGTACGCCAGAGGAGGATCCTTCAAAGGCTGCTTGAGGAACCTGAAAGCCAATTCAGAAAAGAAATCACTGAAGAATGTTCTAGTAACTAAGGACATTTCAGCTGGATGTGAAGTGCAGAGTTCTTTTAATACAAATCTTTCTTTAGAGATGGCTGCAAAGAGCCCTCCTGTGAAAGCAGCTCCTATGTTTGCCATTTCCCATGAAAGCTCGATTTCTCTGGGCAAGGAAGACAAAAGCCACCTTTTAGTTCTGAGTAACTTGATTGTGCTAGAGGGTGAACAGGTTTCACTTGAATCTAAGCATATTAAAGTTAACTTAGACTTTCAGAAATTAGGAATTAATCAGTCACAAATTCTTTTTGATATAAAGAAACCACCCTGTCATGGATACTTGAAACTGAATGTTGAACCGTTGCAGGAGGTAAATGCATTTACTATGCAGGATGTGTGGCAAGGGAAGATTCTATATGTCCATGATGGCTCTGAGGATACTTATGATTATTTTAATTTCTCCATATCTATCAGCAGTGAGAAGATTGTGTCTCCATATTTGGAAGGAAACGAGCGGCATATGTTTAGCATTACTGTTACTCCAGTAAATGATGCACCTGAGATCATACTTCCTGAGGGAAACTTGCTTCTTATCCTAGAGAATTCAAAGAAATGTTTGACTAATGACCTGATAAAAGTTCTAGATAAAGATACGGATTCTGCCAGTCTCAGACTTTCAGTGCTTGGAAATCTCAATGCAGATGCAGGATTTTTAGAAAATTCAAGGCATCCTGGAAAACCTATCACTACTTTTTCTAATGAGGATTTAAACAAAGGCACTGTTTTCTTTGTCCACACAGGCGTCAAGAACTCAAGGATTGTTCTCAGGGCAAGTGATGGTGAGAAGATGAGCAACACTGTTGTGTTACGTGTCATGGCAGTTCCTTTGGATTACAGAGTTGTCAACAACTCAGGAATAAATCTCCTCCAAGGTGTTACAGCTCTTATAAAACCTAGGCATCTGGCAGTTGAAACAAATGCTGTCCTCCAGGAGCTGGAGATACGGTACGAGATCACAGAGCCACCTCACTTTGGTCAGGTCCAAAGGCAGCATTCCAGAGGGGTATGGAAGCAAGTCAGCTCTTTTTCTCAGCGCTCTCTTCAGCGCAGCCGCGTGAGATACTGTAGCACTTATAAACACATTCAGCTGGAAAATGTTACGGACCAGTTTAAGTTCAAAGTTAGCATAGGAAACATAATCAGTGAAGAGCACACATTTCCAGTCAAAGTGAAATGGTTGAGGTACAGTCTATTGAAACATACTCCTCTAGAAATTGAAAAATCAAAAAGGAAGTACTTGAATTCTGGTAATCTTTTTGCTGTGATTGCAGATCTAGAGATACCTGAAGATGAGCTTCATTTCAAACTTCTATCCCTACCAAAGAATGGACGGATACTGCTTAATGACCAGCCTTTGAAAAATGATTCAGTCTTTAGCCAAAAAGATATTACTGATCAAAAAGTGGCATATGAATTAATCCAGTACCATGAAGACTATGATTCATTTAGATTTTTCATTTCTACAAAGTATGTGGATTCAAATTTCTATGACTTTGAAATCTACATCAAATCAGGTTTCGGAAACATTATTTTGACTAACACTGGCCTTAATGTTACTGAAGGGGAAGGAGAATTAATAACAAGCACAAAATTGTTTGTGCAAACACCAGATAATAAAACTTTCCAATATGAAGTTGTACAGTTTCCTAAGCATGGGAAATTAAAATTTACTAACTTTTCTGATTCATTTGGGAATAATGGCAATCTTACAACTTTCACTAATAAAGATATAACTGATAAGTGCCTTATGTATGTGCATGATGATTCTGAGACCATGTTTGACGAATTTCTTGTCAGAGCTTTCAGCAAAGAGTCAGGAAAGGAGACAAACTTTGATCCAGAAGTAGAACCTTTGTCAGTAGAAATTAGATTCTCTATTTCTGTCCAGCTGAAAAATGATGAGAAACCAGTTCGCGTAATTGATAAGATATTTGACATAGTGAGGAACGGGCAGCGATTATTAACTTTGGCAGATCTTTGCTATCATGATCCTGATTCTGATTTTGATGATGGACAGTTGCTGTATACTAGACGTGGTATTTCCAATGGAGACTTGGTGCTAACAAATGATACTTTGCATAGACTCTACCAATTCAAACAAGTGGACCTGGAGCAAAAGCAAGTCCTGTTTATACACCATGGTGCAGATTTTGGGCGTTTTGTGCTTTTTGTGACAGATGGAAAGCACTACACTTCCTTGCTTCTGGAAGTTAATGCTACTGATCCTTATGTTAGGTTGGCAAATAATACGGGATTGTTGGTTCAAAAAGGGAAAGAAGAAACTGTTTCAACAGCTAACCTAAGTGCTACTACAAACCAAGACGTAAGAAATGATCATGAACTTACATATGAAATACTCTCTTTCCCAAAATATGGAAGAATATATGTGAATAATGTATTAATGGATTCCTTTACTCAGCTTGATCTGATTAAAGGGCATGTGACCTACAGACATGATGACAGCAACAACCTTATAGATGCATTTAACTTTACAGTCCATGCTGGAGATGTCCATCTGAGTGCTGGACTACAGATTCGTGTGTACTTGGAAAGTCAGCAGCAGCCACCAAGGATTGTGAACAAAAACAATCTCTTGGTTGAAGAAGGAAAACCAGTTAAAATCAGTAAAGGAAAACTGCAAGTAGGTTAACCATGTTGTCCTTTCCTCCAATCTTGTGGCAAGTTTTCCTCTCTTTTTTCTAGCCATTGCAGTGTCTTCAGTTTGTGTCTTCTCTTCTTTAACTCCTTTTGATTACCACTAATATGATTGTATTCTGGGTGCTTAGTTCAGAGGAGACTGACACTATCAAGCTTCCATTTTTAGGAAGGAAAACAGATTATGTTAAAGAAAAAGACTTCCCGTAGTCTTTTACTCTATTGCATGTTGGTGCTTAAGAAAATTATCATTTGGGGATTCTGCATGTATATATTTATTTTAGGTTTAACAACTATTTGTACTCCATCTGGTGTTTTTAATTGAGCTCATGGGAAATGCTAAGGAAGAAAGGGGTTTTTTTTATTTAATTTGGGGCTAGGCCAGTTAAAATTGTTTGAGAACTACATCCAAAATTTTAAAGAACAAGTCAAATCACAAACCTGAAGCTGTTTCTGTTGATTAATTCTTTCCTGCCCACTTTTTGTGTGTAGCCTTCCAGTAACCACCGCTAGAGGGCTCTGGCTGCATGTTGATGAATTCCTTCTTTCAGGCAGAGATCTGTAGCTGTGAGGCCAGTAGTTAATGCAGTACGTTCCTTTTCAAAACTTACAAAACGTGTTTGGGGTTACAAAATGGCTCCCATGCCACCTTTATTTAACATGTGTCTGCTTAAAGTATTGTTTTGTTTGGTGAACTGTGTAAGCCCCCTAAGAAGTGCCAGTTTAGTTAGGTAGACAATCCCAGAATTAAAAGTGAAAAATTCAGAAGAGAATTACAGAATTTCTCCCACTTCCATTTGAATAATTTTGGGATATGTTCTTAAATTCAAGGTTGTTCATGAAAATAGTTCTCCATCTGAGATTGTGTTCACAGTAAGACAACTTCCAGTACACGGATACATTCGGAAGTTTTCCGCAGAAGAAAGTTATCTCAGTTCTGACCAAAGGCCAGCTTTGAGCTTCACACAGCAAGATGTCGACGAGGGCAAAGTTCAGTATGTGCAGACAGTTTCTGACCAACTGGAGGACCATTTTTTCCTGGATGTGACCAATGGTGTCAGAACAGTGAGTGGAATAGAGATCTCTGTAGACATCATCCCCAGAATGATACCACTGGAAGTACAGAACTTTACAGTATTTGAAGGGGGCTCAAGAACCCTGGTGGAAGACTATCTAAAAATTTCTAGTAGACACTTTGCAGGACTCAGCTGTGAATTCATTTTAACTGAGCAACCAAAACATGGGTATGTTGAAGACTCTCGTGTTCCTGGAATAAGGTTAGCCACGTTTACCAGAAAACAGGTAATGCCTTTAGATCTTCTTAGATGTAATCTTCTTAGATGTAATTATTTGCTTTGCTGAAAGCTGTAGGATTTTGTGGGAGGTGGTGAGATACATGAGTCTGAGCTTTATTGTGGCCTTGAGTTGAAGATCTTTCTGCTGTTTCTAGCTGGTCATTTGGAGTGAGGAGCGAGGCTGCCTTGTTGTGGTGAACCACATCACTTCCTTGATGGCACCATTAACACAGACTAAAGTGCTCTAGCCACAACAGACTGATGGGCCACTCACATTCAAGCAGAGTTGTAGGTACTCTGGAAATGTGAGACCATGGGAGCATTTTGAAAAGACCAGAGGAAATGGTATGTAGATTGAACAAGTAGAAAAGTGGAAAAAAAGTGATTTTTAAAGTAATTTCTTTGCTCACAGACAGACACTATATGCACACTTGCTGATTTTCAGTCATTTAGCTCCAAAAAGCAAAATGGTATTGTAGGTCACCATCTACTAGCACTGTGTTCAGTTTATAGATGCCAGGAAGCATTGTTAAATAGAGTGGGACTGGATTTCTGTTTTTCCATGAGGAGGAAGGGGGAATGCCAAGACTGGCAAGATAATCTGACTAGAGGAATGGACAGATGAGCAGTAAACACTGTTGTGAATAGAGCAAAGACAGAGGAACAATCTGATATTACAGCATAAATAAAGTTTTTGAAGTCATGACGTGTTCATGCAATGAATATGGAGGGCCATTTGTTGGTTATTTTTCAATGTAACATTTATTTTCTTCTAGCCTCTTTAGTTCTTCAGCTTGTTATATTTTTCAGGTGGAACAAGGATTAATTTACTATGTTCATGATGACAGTGAAGAACTGACGGACAGTTTTACTGTGATAGTAAATAACGCAGAGTTGTGGAAACAAAGTTTACCTCAAACTATATTTGTAACCGTTACTGCAGTAAATGATGAAGCTCCAATTGTAAAAGTAAACAGAATTCTTCAGGTATGTTCAAATGTCAGCATTTTTAAGTGTTAAAATTAATTCCATTAATTCTGATGCTATTTAATTGCACCTTCATTAACAGACTATAGGTTTGTATCTGGTAGGATGGTCAGTATAATATGTAGTAGTCCTTGGATTTAGAAAAATTAGTGGTAATGAAAGGAGTCAGCACATAGATTATTTGTATTTCGGAAGATTTTAGACATGGAGATCTCTTTTGGCTGTTACAAGCTTTATCAAGAAGGCTGAATGAGCTTTCTTTTAATCTTAAAGTTACTTGAAATCTCCTGGACTGATGTAGGGCTTGTGAGGATGGATGGCTTGCACCTGGATGGTTGTTATGTTTTCCTGTTGTTTGCTGCGGTGTCTTGAGGGCTTTTAATGAACATGTAACTGGAAAAGTACCAAGAATAGTGATGATGAGAATGCCAACTTTTCACTATTGTATTTGCACAGTCTTTCAACCCTATGCCTCTTGCCATGAAGTGCACTAAAGGGTCAGACCACCTGAAGTACATTCTACTGCCTGCTTCTGTCCAGTTTTGCCAGTGGGATGGGACAAGAGAGAATTTATTATATGTTGGGTATTTCTTACACAAAACATGAGTGTTTCCCTTTCAAGAGTTGCAAATAATATAATGCAATCTGTGAAAATCTAGGGTCATCAAAATATTAGTCTAATCATTGAAGCTACTACTGTGTGATACTATGAGCTAAGAAAAACGTGGTTTTTTTGTAACTGCTTTCCCCCCAGAAAAATCCTGAAGAAAATTTTTAAGTTGTTGACTGATGCTACCTTTAGCTCTTAATAACCATACCTGGTTATTTTTAATCTGCTGAATTTTGAAAAGTTATCTACCACTACAGAATTAACTACTGTCACTTTAGTTTCAGTGCATTTTCTGATTGATAAATTAATTAATTTTTTTATTTATAGTATTTAAACCAGGACATATTTGTATGGTATTTGTTTGTGGTATGATTGCACTCAATAACCAGAATGATTTTAGTAAAGTCACTGTGCCCAGAAAGCCCCTATGTGTAAAGACTTCAAATCTGAGATCTGATGAGTAAAACCAAATTAAATGGCTCCAGAAATCAGGATGAGGTGAACATGGGTCAGCTAATGAGCCTGTGGTCACAGTAAAACAGCTGGAAGACATCAAGGCAGTAAAGGTATTTAGAAATCTGCTTGAAAGAAGCTAAGTAGGGTATTTTGAGTCTGCAGTCATTCCCAGTGCTCTGTGATGCAGTTTATGAATGGGTGGTACCAAAACATGCATTTAATTTTATGTAGTTAGTTGTGTGTTGGAGAGGAAGGGTATATTACTGTAAAGATGATTGTAACCTTGTGTATTTAGCCTTTTCACATGAGAAAATACATAATTTTTTAACTAGCTGTAGTGGTAGTATTGTGCAACTTCACAGTGACAGCTGATAATCTGCAGATGCTCAAAACAGAAGATATCCTGCCCAGACTGCTGGCAGAAGGGCAGACTGCCTTCACAAACTTTTGGGTGACACAGAGCAAAATCTTCCCTGGTTGAAGTAATTACAGTGATACTCTACAGACATCAGCACAGCATGCAGTAATCTTTGTCTACTCACAGAGAGGAGAGCACAATGTTCAGTCAGGTTTTTCTGGGTCTCTGCTCTGGTGCATTGCTGACATTAAACTGTTGGCATTGAACTGCTGGAATTGCAGTCTATGAAAAGAACTAAGACTGCACAGTGCACTGCAATGCAGCTTATGGATTTTTCTAAAAATATCTGTGAATCTAGGCTTCCCAAGAGCGGGGATAACAAAGCTTCACCTACCCAGAGTTGGTCCTCTCTACTGGGGAGGCAGTCTGTGTATCAGAACCAGGATGCTGCTTTTGTGCCTGTGGTTTTGCTAGTCATGCACAAGCTATTGTTGAAAAATCAAGTTTTGTATTTGTTGTGAGTGGCTACCAATATGTACACATACGATGGATTCATGTGCAGTCTAAAAAAAATCTGGCAGTCAAGTTATCCGCTGGGGGGAATACACTGAGATGATTCTTCCTCAAATCAAACTTGCATATCATCAGTAGATGGAAGAAAATGGGTTTTTCTTAGTCCTGCTAAATGTTGAGATGAGATGGACATTCCTGTGTAGGTTGATGGTGGCTGGCCCCGTCTTCTAGCCAAACAGTCTGTGCTCCTCAAGAACACTGCTAGTGGTAGATACTGAATAACAGACAATGTTGCTTTTAAAAACTCAGTTGCTCTTTTATCTACTTTGTAAGGTTGAAAGTATACAAAAGTATAAAATGAATGCCTAGTACTGTGAAAAGAGTAGAACTGAGTTGACTGAAGTTTAGGACCTCAGAAGTTTTGCAGGTCACGGTATAAAAGAGTCAGAAAGAAATGCTAAATTATTAAAAAAAAAAAAAATGGGCTGGGAGATGGCATCTGCTGCTGAGAAGTGGCTTATGGAAAGAGGTGCATTATGTGGCTAGTGATGTTGGTGTCGGCATATGGAAGATAATTTTGGTCTTTGTCATGGGCTTCTGCCCAAATGCAAGAAACTATTGGGTGTGTGCACACATGTTGGCTGAGTCTAACTCTAGCTTCCTCACTTCAGAGACATCTATACATTCTTCAAACAGCCTTGTCTGTTGCTATCAATGCTATGAGCACCATGGCTGGGGTTTCAGGGTGACAGACATCCAACCATTTTGGGAGTTTTTCTCTGGTTTTTCTCTAGAAAGCATTTTAGATACAATTTCTTAAAATTTCCATAGGTTCTATAGACTTTTTTTTTTCTGGAATGGGAATGGGTAAAGGAAATACAATGTTTTGAAGAAAATCACTATCCTGGCTTTATATGCTGCAATTATATGTGTTTAAATACATGGGTAGCAATGCTGTGAAATGACTGCATCCTCCTGTTGCCACAAGAGGGCTATATTTTCCTGGAGTTAGGTCTTTTAAAAACCCCACAAATTTAAGCTGATTATTTTTGTTGTTTTCTCGAAATTGCTCTCTAGAGTGTTAAAATGTGGATACAGAGTGTCTGGTAGGATATGTGGCATGCTCAGCTGATACTGATGAGCCAAATCCTGTAAGTAGAGCAGAATAAATCATTTCACATCAGCAAGGTCATGAACCTTTTTTTGGACTATGCCTGTGAAATATATTAGGCACATGAAAAATCAGTGTTATGCTACATCCTGGAAGTTTAGATACAGTTTTCATGGTGCTCTTCAAGGAGATTTTGATCTCAAATATGAAAAATAGGGTGTTTGTCCAATTCTTGCTGTGTTCTCAGTGTTTGCTTCCCTACGGTTCTTTTCAGCTCTTAGATCTACGTTCATTCCTCAAGGATCATGTTGCAAGCCATGTATAGTATTTGAAAAGCATTAAGTGGTACTGTGCTGGGACAACAGAATGAAATACTGACCTTACAGAAAAAATACTTTTTTCTGTAATTAGAAATTTTAATTCTTTTTTCCTTCAGTAAGGAAAATAATTTGAAACTTAGCGAGTCATTTGTAATAACATGTGTCCATTATAATTTCTCATATTTTTGCATATTCTGTGTGTGATCTTTTATTTTCTTCGTAGAATAATCTAGCAAGTGCTGCTGAGATGAATTAAAAGGTCTCAGTACAAAACATGTGACTCTGATGTGCTTACTGGTGCCGCTCACTGAGTCACCCTGTGCCATTACATAAGTGTCATTCTTTATCCGAATTTAATATTAACAATTACACTATTAGCAAATGTAATGCAAAATGTATATTTCAGGGCAGAAGATAACTATTTGCTAGTTGAAAGATATTTTCTGTTATAAACTTACTTTTCAAACTTCTTCTGATTAGAAAAAAAAAATCAAACTTTATTTTAGTATCTTTTTTTTCCATGGCATGTATTTTGTGACACAATATGGAATGAAATCTTTCCTCTGTTGAAGTGTGGTGGCACAAATTTCAGTCTCTTAAAAGGTTTTCTTTCATGGTTTATGTTAAAAAGTAGAGGTTATACTTAGTGAATTGTGATTGCTGATTTTAGGCTTAGGCAGAGGTAAAATGCCCTTTGTTAAGTAAGGATCATTTATCCTCTTCAAGCATTTGGTGTTATGTTACTACCAGATATTTAGTAAGTGTACTAAGACCCTAGGAAGACAGGAAGGAATGATGCAGTCTGTGTTTTGAAGCTCAAGCTGAGGTATTTAAAGGTTTAGGCTCTTAGGTTTAGGCTCTTAAGATTTTATGCTATGTTATAAATTGTGCATGGAAATTATTGATATCGATGTAGTGAATATTTTAAGAATTTCACTTCATGTTGAGATAAGTATGTATTGCTCTTTGTTAATACTTTTTTCTGTACTTCCAAATATATACAGCAGAGATGAAGAACAAAATAGGCCATTGCTTATCCTTTTCAAACAAGAAATTATCCAGTCAGATAGGGATCTGGTCAGAGAACAATCCTTTCTGCTTGAAATAAGGGACCTTAAATTAGTCCCAATTCCCCCTGCCATGGGCAGGGACACCTCCCACTAGACCAGGCTGCTTGAAGCCTTATCCAGCCTGGCTTTGAACACTGCCAGGGTTGGGCAATCCACAACCTCCCTGGGCAACCTGTTCCAGTATCTCACCACCCTCCTAGTAAAGAATTTCATCTTCATATCTAGCTAAATTTCTCCTCTTTAGTGTGTACCCATTCCTCCTTGCCCTGTCACTTCCTGTCAGATAATCCCTGTCCAGGTTCCCTGTAGGCCCCTTCAGATACTGAAACATATCTATGAGGTCCCCACACAGCCTTCTCTTCTCCAGGCTGAACAGCCCCCATTTTCTCAGCCTGACTTCATAGAAGAGATTCTCCAGTCCTTTTATCAATCTCATGGCTCTTCTCTAGATTAGACTTAGAATGTGCTCCAGATTCAGATTTACTAGAAGTAAATGATAGTTTTTATACCATCTTTCTAAAAACTAGTTAACTATTTTGCTGGGATCATAACCTTTCAAAATGGTAGGCAGCTTTTGGAGGCATTGGTTGTTTCATCTCCCACTGGTCTGAGCATCTCTGGGTTTTTTAGTGCACTAAAATAGGGCCTTTAGTGCATTTTGCTAGAAGAAAACAGCGCAGCAACAAGAAGTGTTCCATTTGTGTTAGAGTTTGTGCTGTCCCCAGACTGTTTTTCTTTTATCTTTTCTGCTGGTGAAAGTGGAGCATATTCAATGCCTTACCTGCTGTGAATACATGACACTAATATTCATGTGTATGTGTTGGAAAGCAGCTCCTTGACTCAGTTATCATAATATAATTTTGTTATGTTTCCAAGAGTTTGTGTAATGCTTGACAAATAGAACACTTGTGCTCCAACTATCTGAAACTCTTAACTGGTGTAGGGTGTGTTTGCTTGTATTATTTCAACGTCTTGTATTTTGCAAATGATTTGCCAGGATGAACTATGCCAACCTGTGATCAGAGATTTGGATGGACAGTAAGGAAACCTGTTACAGCTGCTAGTGTTGCACATCACTAATCTTTATTCTTCCTTCTTCTCAGAGTCATGTGTCATCCATCTCTGTCCCTCATCTCCCGTTGTCCCAATTTTCTTTTGTATGCATTTTCTTCTTTTTTTTTTTTTTTTTTTTTTTTTTTTTTTTTTTTTAAATTTTTTTTTTTTTTTTTTTTTTTTTTTTTTTTTTTTTTTTTTTTTTTTTTTTTTTTTTTTAAAATTTTTTTTTTCTTTTCTAGGTCTGGGTGGGTTCAGTCACAGAAATAACTATTGATGACCTCTGTGCAGAAGACAAGGACTCCTCACCATCAGAACTGGTGTATTCCATTACTCCACCTAGCAATGGGCACTTGGCTCTGAAGTCTTCTCCAAACAAGAGCATCCTTACTTTTACCCAGGCTCATATAATTAAAGGGCAACTTGTATTCATACACCATGGTATGTGATTTCAAAAATACCGTGTCTGGTACCAGAATACTGCTTCTATGCAGTATATTTGTGTTTGTAATCCGTTAAAGATCCCATTGTAATGTCATAAAGATTTTGGAACACTGGTTATGTGAAGTGTTGTACACTGGTTATACATTACCTCAAAAACTAAACAAGAAAGGGTTTGACATCTACTTAAATGTGTGCTCACTGGGAAACCTTGGTGTTCTTTAGGTTCATTAGATAGCAGCTTTCTTTCTGAAAGCAGTTTTGCAGTAGGGAAACTTTTCCATGCACCTTTCAGAGATAGGAATTCCATTTCTTTGACTATTGTGATGGAAAATTTCCTGGAGCCTTTCTGTCTTGCTACAGTGCAGAGCTGTTCATGGACCAGCAGTCCCACAGATACCTCTCATAGTGCAGTGATGGATGATGAAGTTATGGTTCATCTGTGTGATGTCAGTGTCCCTTTCAGGCTGTAAAGGAATTAAACTTTAAACATTGACTCTTTCTCCTATTGTCCAGAGCTAGAGATTGGGGTTTTTGTGCATTTGAGAGAATATGTGGGGAATAAAAGAAGTCAGGGCAGCTTCATGCATCCTTGAGTGGCAGTGGTGGGAAGCCACAGGAATGAACTTCCCAGTGGGGTTCCAGCCAGCAGAGGTGGGGCTATCACAGGGTGATAGCTGCCTGTTTGCTGCTCCAGCTGTGTTACTATGTTACCTCAGTTTAAAGAAGAGAGGAGTTGCTACAAAAGTAATAAACCATTATTTTGGGATGGAGATAGAAGAGATACACTGCTATTCTGCCAGCCCTGAGGCCGGCTGGAATTCCAGTGGTCCCTTGGGTGCAGCAACCCTTACAGATTTGTGCTGTGTTTCCATAAGGTTGAAGTACACTGCCTTAGTGATACAGTGTCTTGTAGAGTGCATGTGTGTTGCTGAAATTGCTTTGCAATCAGCTGCTGGTGAGCTGTAAGTATCCTGCTCAAATAATTTGGTCAGGAAATGAAAGGTCAAGAGCATGAAAAAAATGAGCCAAACTATTTAAATTATTCCAAGGGGGACTTAGACATGTAAAAAGCCCTATGATGGTAGGACAGTGGTAAGTCTCAGTGTGAGGAAATTAATCCATTCTGTTCCAGAAAGGGCAAATGCACATCTGTAGTCTTAAAGAGTGAATCTTGGTTAATAAAAGTGAAAAGAACAGAAAATTTCGTTTTCCAGTGAGTGGGAGTGTAGAGTAAATTTGTAGCATAAAATTATGCAGGATGTGTGTCAGGTCTTGCAGCTGCTGTGGCTCTGCCATCTACTCAACCTTATGGTCTCCAGTGCTTCACAAAGTACTCTGGTTGTTTTGCTTCTTTGCATTTCTCAGTCAGCTATTTTCTTCCCTCCTTCATCTTGACCTGTTGCTGGAAATGTAATTGTTACTCCCATCTTATTGCCCTCAGCCTTGACTTGGGCCCTTTCCTTATGTTGTTGCTGTTATTGAGCTTTTTATCCCTTTTCTCTTAGGTTTCCTCTCTTCTTTGTCATCAGTCTTAGGGGGCATGCTGGCTTCTTTGTCTCTTGGAAGTATCCTCATCTACTCTTCCTACTCACTTGAGCCTGAAAGGGAAGAGCAGCATCTTCTTGGCTGAGGCACCTCTTCCATCCTCTGGCTACTCCTCATGGCACTACACATTTTTTACACCTGTACATGGCAATGACTCTCCATCCTCAGTGCCTTTTTTACTGCCAATGAAAGTACTATTATACTTTGCTTTTATGCCTCTAAATTAGACTTCAGAATTTTCCCTTCACATTGCTGAACTTTACAAGTTACATTATGCTGCTTATTCTGTGCTGTGAGTTGCACATCTTCCTCTTTGCTCTCATGTTTTCCCCTTGAATTTTTTTATTTGTTTCCTGCATAATCCCTGATTGTTCTATCACCAGCATAAATGCAAAACTAGAACATACCTTTCTTTTTTGTACTCCTCTGTCTGTACTTTCTCTTTTTCACTGTTGCTTCACTGTAGGGTACTCCCTTCTTGTTTTTGCAGTATGGGCCCTGCCCTTAAACCCTCACTATTTTTCTTAGGACAGTAATGAATTGAACCCTTGTTCGTTCTGAAGTCTTTGTGTCTTCTCAATGCAACTTTTACAGACCCTCTTTCTGGTGTCCTTTTAATCACTTCTGATCAGATACATCTTAAAAAATTGTGATAAAATGATAAATGCTCCACCCAACTAGAACTTCGAGATGCAGTTCTTTTCTAACCACTGATGACAAAATGTCTGTGTCGGCCAAGCAGTTGACCTGCCTTAGCCAAAAAAGCAAATGAGGCTGAGTAAACAGGTTTGTTTGGGTTTTTTTCAACTTAGTACAAATACTAGACTCACAGATGCTTTTTTCAATAAGCAACTGGTTCTTTCTTATCAGGAGAATATATCAGAAAATAAAAACTTTTAAAATAAAAACAGTATGACCAGATCTTCCAGAGCTGCTTCAGCTGCCTGGCTAGTACAAGAGCATTTCTTAGGTGTATTGTTAACTACAATCTCAGAACCCACATTTGATTCTTCTGATATGTTAATTTATAGTTAGGCAAGGTATGATGATCTTTACATGGAAGTATGTGGTACTCTCTGGCTTTCAGTATCTATATTCTTGTAGCAATATCTTGTGGCTAAATTGAGCAGAGAAAATAGAAAAGCATGGTAATTCTTTGCAACAGTTAATGTTTCACTTTTTTTTTTTGTCTTTTTACCTAATTGAACAACATGGGAAATCTCTGCTTAAAAGCAGGCTGTAAGTTCTGAGAAATGTATTTTTACAGGAATCCACTCAAACTCCTGGAGGTATTTTGCTATTGCTTGTGCCAAAGTACATACAGGTCCTAAGATTAAAGGGAAAAATGTGCTAAGATTAAAGGGAAAAATGTGCATTTATTATGAGTATACATAACCTCTGAAATAGTTTAAGCTGNTTCCTGTCTGCCCATCCAGGAGTCACTTTGGCAGTCACAGTGACACCACCCAAGACTTTGATTGTTGAGGCGGAAGCCCCTTCACATCTGGTGGCTCCAGTGAGCCCTGCTTGACTCTCTACATACCCAACACTTACACAGTCAGACAAGGTTTCCTCATTGACTTGACCTCAGGTTTCCCTTAGCCGAATCTCGGGTGCCTGTATCCTTAAAATAATTCAATTATTGTGCAACAACAGAATAACAGCTCTGGCTGGGAGCCCTTGACAGGGGACCCTGACGAAAAGACTTTGCAATCTAAGCCATGAAAGTCTGGCCTCACCAGCTCCTGCCATGTCTTTGAGTGTTGGTCCCCTGGCAGCAGGTCCCTGTGCCCTTTGTTAAGCAAAGGGTCAGCAGTTCAGGGTCTCTTGCCTCAGGCTCTGCCACCCAGAGCTCAGCCTGCAGCTCCACTATAGCTGCACCCAGAGCTACGGGCCCTGCATGTATTCCCCAGCAATATTTCACTGTAGCCAGAAGTGAAAGGTGTCCAGTGTGTTTGTGTCCAGTGTGTTTGTGTTTTGTGTGACAGAATAATAAAGAGTAAATTTGTGATTTTGATTTCCACAGGAGCAATGTCTGGAGGCTTCAACTTTCAGGTGACGGATGGTTTGAACTTTGCACCCCGACAGATTTTTAGCATCACAGCTCAGATGCTGGTCATTAGCCTTGAAGTGAACAAAGGGCTTGGAGTCTTTCCAGGTCTGTTTTTTGAGATGATCATGATTTTTTCCACTTGAAAGTATTGCCTAATATAGAGTTATTTGTCAGATACTTAACTGACTAAACTATGGAAAACCGTAGCTGGGAACATTTGTGTGTGTTTTTAAAAAAAGGGTTAATGTTTTCTTAAACAGCATGCTGCTTTTTAGCTTTGTAATCTTTAACTTTTCGATGTGTGCATGCTTGGAGTCCTAGAAACTAGCAGTGACATGTTCAAGTACAATGTGATAATAACACTGCCTGCCTAAGATCTGGAGATTTCCTGTTCAGTTTTGTTTAAAATCTCTGTAGTTCGTTCAAATATTTAGAGATGTTTTAGGTGGTTGTGAAAGCACCTTGTAGAAGCAATAGAGGAGTGAAGCTTGTGTCCTTGAGATTCTGAATAGCACATATAAGTTTTCCAGATTGCTAGTTTACTTTTCTTTTGTTTGAAATGAGTTCTAGACAGCAGTACAGACTCACTGAGGAATCAGAAAGACTGAAAACTTTGATTCATATTTGTGCATTGTGCTAGTTGGTTCAGCAGCTGAGTATTTTTTAATGAAATCATACCATTGAAGGAGATGATGTGCTAGGAGGTCTCATCAGAGCGATTTACTCCTTTGCACTGGCAAGAGTAATCCCTCATTGAGTTAGCAATATAACATTTATTGCAGGATTAAAGGAGAAATAAAGATTAGTTTTCTCTCAGCAATACATTGTATCACACTTTTGTTTGTGCTGCCTTCTATTTTTTTTCCTTCTGAATGTGATTTGTGGAATCAGAGAGATACTAAGAACTGGATGAGTTCTAGAGGTTGTAATCTGTACTTTGATGTATTAATTGGATATGGAAGAGGAGCACTTTATCTTCTTAAACTTCCTGAATATGAGTTGCATAAACAAAGGTTTGTAACAAAAGCTACTTAAAAACAGGCAACAAAAAATGAGATTGTAGCAGCATGATCTTCTAATTCAGTCAATAGAAATGGGATTCACATAAATCCACTTACAAAGCTTATTAACCTGCAGTTTGGTGTTTAAGGTTGCCTTGGGCACAGGGATTTACTGGAATTCTATCTTAAGCCAATGATAATTGTAAGAAAAGTTTGACTAATACTTCCATAGAAGGCAAAGTCTCTAGGCTATCAATCAGTTCTTCAGTTTACAAAATACAGTATTTCTTTCAGCACTGCAAACTGTATTCATCCAAGATTGCAGGTTTTTTCCTGAATTCTCACTTACTTCGGGTTAGCAAAATTCCTTTATTGTGTTATAAAGTGTTACTAGCTTTTTTATGTGTTCTTTTAATGGTATTTTTTAGAGACATTCTTGAGCTGTATGGCTTTCAGCTGTACTTTGCAATCATGAAATGACTATTACAACAATAAGGGTGCCAAGTGGTTAATATATATAAAAAACAACAACCAGTGTCCTGTTAGATCTTCTAGCACAACTGAAAATGGTCAATTTTGAGCCAGCTTGAGAAATCTTCTCTCTTGGGTAGTAAAAATTGAATTTATTGTGAAGAATTTACCATGTCTTCATGAATGGGTGTAAACTATTCTCTAAAGCATATTGTTCTTCAATTTTATAAGAGCATGAACTGCTGTCTTCTTTTGTGTTGGTTATACCAGATCTGTTTATATAATTTATAGGGGTTTTTTTCTGTTTTAACAGAAGCTTGTTTTATTCAGCTTGTTTTATTTGTTTCATTCAGCATACTCAGAAAATTGACTGCTAGATATATTAGCTTTTTCTGCTGTATGCTAGGTATGTGCAATGGGAGGATTTACTTCTTCAGGAAGGCTCATAACAAGCAGTGAGCTGAGTTTCTCTGAGGACAGTAAGCCTGACTTGTAGTTAATTGGAAGCAGAACTGTCTAATCAGTCTGTGGATGAGATGATTCATAACTGTGTAGCAGTGATAGGGAGAATGTTCATACCAAACAAAGCATTTTCCAAATCTTCAATGTAGGCTATAAAAATGTGTAACAAAATTATTAGGCACCAACATTATGCTGTTGCACTCTACTTGAATCAATTAGCCCTACCCAGTGCCACCTGTTCTTGTTGTGTGTCTTCCTCCTCTCTCTGTTCCTGTCTGCTGTGTTTGGGTGGAGTTTTTGTGACCTCCCCTTCTGTGACTGGGAACACAGGGAGTATTCTCACTTCATTTTCCTTCACCCAGTCTGCTGGCTGGCAAATAACCTTCCTCTCCCTGTTGAGGTGTCAGACCAGAGAGCTGCTGTGGGTGCCAGGGAAGGTTCTCAACTCTCAGGTCAGAAGTGGGTGAAGGAGAAGGTTATGTTTGGGGGAGGATGCCATTTTACAGAAGAGCACAATAGATTTTGTTGTCTGTGTCTCTAGACTGTATCTCGGCCTGTGGTGTTCAGTGAGTGAGGTCAGGTCTGTTAGGAATGGAGGGTTTTTGTGACAGATGTCCCTGCTCCCCATGGCCCTGCTTTGGGATGGCGGTGGTGTGATACCTTGGTATGGTCATGACAAATTGGAGCAGTGACTTCCATCACTACCGTGTGACCATGTTTTAGAGTTATTCTGTCCTGCACTGTTAAGGCAATAAGGCCTGATTTCCATAACTAGCAGGTTATTGATAAATAATTGCATTTGCAGATTTATGTGGTCTGATTAACTGTTGTGCTAAGTTGTACATTCTTGACCACATCTGCTGTATGCAGAAGGTTATGGTTCCCTCCCTCCCTGTCACAGAAAAAAGGGAAAAGAAGGGAGAGGAAGACGAGGGAGACTTCTTGAATTAGATATTGTCTGAGAGAATTTTTCTCAACCTGAGAGACTCCTTCACTTTTCAAAAGTATGGACACAGGGAGACATGGGAAGGTAAAAATTGGAAAACAGGCAGAAACAGAAGATAATAACTCTGTTTCAAAGCATTTGTTACTTGAATGAGAGCACAAGCAGATGTGAACAAGCAGATTCCTGGTATTAATAATGGCTTTCAAAGCATCCCTACTCTTCATTGTCCCTTACCATATTTTTTTCTTCTGAATATTACAGCATGCATATATATATATATTAAAAAATATGTGTTATTTTGTGTTATTCTTGTATGAACATAATTTTTTATTTTGAGATGGATTGATAATTCAGACATCAAGTAAGTTTACTACCAAACTTACTAACAAGACTATACAAACAGACTATAGTCTTTGAAGTTATGTATTGAAACCTATATAACCTTGTTGCTCAAGCAGAAGAAAAAATCTGAAAGTGGAGTCAGAAGTGGGGATAGAGGAGGAGTAAGATGATGGGAATCTTACTTCTCTAAAATTATCATTTAACATAGATTTTAGTTTGCTGATTGTGTACCTTGAAACTGCATCAAAAAGAAGCCAGATTTTTATTTTTTCTTTTAGGAAATTACTGCCCTAGCTGTGTCAAAAATTGTCTTGTTTTGACTAATGCCAGAAAGCTCTTTATAATCTTTAGGCCTGAAGGTAGTAACCTTAGTAAGGTTAGTGTGGTGCTATGTATTAAAAGGATTTTGTTACCACTTAGTCTCCATCTATCTTAATAAATAATACATTATTTCAGTTCAGTCTGTTATTTCCGTTTTGTGGTGTTCTTCCTAGTTTTTTAAATTCAGTACTTATGTTTTAATTTCATTTAATGAAAATCCTATTTCATATTGATAAAGCATACTTTTGTTAATGATTGATTTTGGTTTATGTGTTCACTAGAAACTTTGCCATGTTGAGGCTTCTCTCAGTTGAATCACCTATGTCTTCTGTGGCAACTGGGAATACCAAAAACATTGGAGTTTGAATTCTGTTCTAGACATTTAATGTAGAAACAGAACTTCTTATACATGCTTTATTCTATGCTTTGGGTAGTTTTAGCAGAAGCCAGTATTTATCAATGACATGTGCTGAAGGGAACTACATTTTTTGCATTTTTTGAACAAGGGTACATTCTACTAATGGTCTTTTTATTTGAAAAAGCTGTGGAAGGGTTGTAATCAGAAGGTAACTAGAAAAAGAGTAACCTTGTTGATCCTATAAAATGTCATTAAAATGCTAAGTAAAATACCTTTGTGAGAGTGTGAGTTGTGCATACAAAACTTTGACTTTTGGAAAAAAATGCTGTTGTAAATCTTCTTCCTATACTTGACATTTTTAGGTTCCAGGAAACCTATTTCACAACGTGATCTGAAAGCTGTAACCAATGATGTGACCAATGCAGGAAACAGAACTATAACTTTTGTGGTTGTAACTTCCCCAAAACTTGGAAGGCTGATCAGAGTAGATTCTGATGATACTACTCAGGAAATCTTCAGTTTTACGCAATCTATGGTAAGCATTTACTTTATCACAGCTAGTTGAGGGGTAGATTGTTACTTCAAGGGGCATCTCAGTTGCTCATTCTTTGTGTGATCCATTTATGTCTGTTAAGTAACAAGGCATATGTGACCCATCAGTGCAATCACCCAGATTTGCTATGTCATTAAATATCTGGCGTCTAGTAATGAACACAAGAGGAGCCTTTGTTCCCCTGTGCTTGAATACTAGCAGGGTGTTGGCAATTCCCACTGTTTTGCTTGAAACACTATTTGTCAAGAAGAGCTGTTCTGGTGCCATTAACCAGCAGTCAGAGGTTGGAAGCTTTTAGTTTTTGACAGAAGGAGCAGAAAAGTCCAAGTATCAGATTCATTTCAGCTGTACACAATCCTCATGGGTGTCCCCAAAATGACTTTTATTGACTGGATTGGCTGTGGTACTAAGTGTGTGAAGTATCTTAACTATGGTACAGGTTCTCTTACTGAATGACTAAAACATGGCAGTTTATGTAACTTGATGGAAAAATTATTTTGCAAAAAGAATTACTTGTCTGTGTGTAGAATCTGAATTTAACTAGCTTCAGCATGCATTAAGATATTCTCAGAAAATTGAAGTGAAGGAAACAAAAGGGGGTCAATCTTCTGACTTTGCTCATGGGAAAACATATGTTTACAGATTTTAAATGTAGCTATTTGATTTAGTATATGAAGGAATGAGGAAATCTATTGGCCAGAATTTGAAGCTTGGACAGTAAAACCTGGAAAAAGAACTGACGTTTTTATTTGTTGTCATCAGACTTTGAAACAGCCTCACCAAGGACAGTTGGGGAATGGGTCTCCACCTGGACTTTAAAAATGAAGATGAACACAGAATGATTCTCATAAAAAACATGTTGTAATTCTATTATGTTATTGGTTTTATTTCAAAAGTTGCTGAGTTTTGTCTTGTTTTATGAAAGAGATGAATTGTATAATGATACTGTACCCTTCTGATCCTAAAATGTGTGAGTATTAGATGAAATATTAAGCATGTTAGATAGCAAATATTTCAGCTAAGGTTTTGAAATGTCACTCTTTTGCCTATGGATATGACCATTATGTGTATTTACCGGACAGTTCCATGTCAGAACATGTCACTTATTCTCTGTAGCTTTAGTTTTTCACTAATGTGTAGCTAACTTTCCTTTTAACTTTGTAAACTGTGAAGGTTTTGGGCTGAAATAATATGTATGCTTTTCTTGTCTGTTGGAGATATTTCTATTGGCCATTTTAATTTCCAACAAGTAGAGCTAAATGATTTCTTGCAGGTGGAATTCAAGTATCCAAACAAACTGCTATTTATTCTGGTAGAGAATGAGATACAAGGGAGAGAAAAGGGATCCTAAATAAACTTTCTGCCCACTGTGTTTTAATCACAGGGAGTTAAATATGAGTGAAGAAAATGGCATTTATGTTACAAAGATTGTACATTTTCCATGTAACAGGGACTAAAGCATTTAGTTTCTGTTTGGTAATAGGCTTGTAAAGCTGATTTGAATTGAAAAAAAATTGCATTAGCGTAGGTTTTTGGGTTTTCATTGACTTAATTCTGTGTTGAGGAACTTGAAATTTCACTTTGGAAAGGTAGTTACTCCTTTTGCTGGGGTGCTGAACTCTTCCATAAGCCCTGTGGTCTATTGCTTCGTTGCCAAAGGGGAAAAAAAATCGAAAAACCCCAAATTACTGTTGCATTCCAAGACATTTTTTCTTGAACAGATGTTGTTCAGCTGGTAT
>VXBB01017099.1:96125-126612 GCA_013399915.1 Illadopsis cleaveri
GTTTATCCTGGAGAAAAGTAGGCTCACGGGAGACCTTACTACTCTCTACAGCTGCCTGAAAGGAAGTCATGGCCAGATGGGTGTTGGCCTCTTTGCCCAATGAGCAATAGGATGAGAGGACATGGCTTCAATCTGTGCCAGGGGAGCTTTAAATGTAGGACATCTTTCTTCATGCGAAACATGGCCGAGTATTGAACCAGACTGCCCAGAAAAGTGATTGAATCACCGACCTGGATATTTTAAGACAGGTGTACATGTGGCATTTGGGACATGGTTTAGTGGTGGACTTGGCAGTGCTGGGTTAACAGTTGGGTTTGATCTTACAGGTCTTTTGCAACCTAAATAATTTTATGATTTTTTATACACTGTGCATGGACTAAGGTACAAAGGTCTTTTTGAGCAATGCTCTCAAGATATTTTTTCTGTCCTTAACACTTCTCTGTTTATAATCACCTTCCTCTTACATGTATGTCTTCTCTTTACTGGGAACAGATTGATGAAGGTGTGATCATGTATGAACACTTACATGCTGAGTCAGCTGACTGGAGTGCAGAAGATTTCTTTACATTTACTGTCTCCTCTCCACCATCAGCTTTGGATATACAGATGTTCCATGTTGTCATTTCGTATGAAATTGACAGGCATGATCAGAATAGTCGTCTTCTAGCAAATACAGGTAAAAATGCTACACTGTTTGGCCTCAAAATTGTTTGGCATCTATCAGACGTCCACTGAAGAATGGAGAAAAAACAAAAATTTCTTTCTCTTCAGTAAGCAGTGACCAGAATACTTCTGAAACACAGAGTACTGTAGGGTAGTGGCTTGGAAAGCTGCGTTCACTGCACCCTTAGAAATGAGATAGCTACATATGTTTGATGCTTCCTACTGCTGTAGAAGATACTTTGTTTTCTATAATGGCAGATGAAAAACACTATCAGAAGCTTTGAGATACTGGTATTTCTTTAATCTTAGTGTATGCATCAGTCAAAAATCTTGTCTCTTATATCTGACCGTATTTTAAAATAGTGATAATATATTTTTATCCATGACATGTGGAAATCAAGGATACCACAATGGAGAAAATTTTTTGAACATCATCAGTGTTTGATACATAGTTTCTGAAATAGTGCAACTATAAAATATTCGGTTTCTAAGATTGTCTTTTCATTTCTGCCAGGTGCCACAGTCCAGGAAGGAGGCAGAGTATTAATCAATAAAACAAATTTAGATGCTTCAAACCTATTGATTAAACTACCTGATGTACAGCGCTCCATGTACGAAGTCTGGTATCAGGTTCTGTCTTTACCTCAACATGGCATGATTGTTGTTGGAGAGCGAAACGTTACCAAAGAAAAGCCTAACTTCTCCCAATTTGTGCTGGACAAATTTGGAGTTATGTACATACATGATAATTCTGAATCTCTAAATGATAATTTCACTTTTGCTGTTTGGTTAAACCTAAAGAGCAAGCCTGCTACAAAGCCCCATAGTGAAGTTTTAGAGGAGATGTTTAATATCACTGTTTTCCCAGTGAATGATCAATCTCCAGAACTGAAGACTAAAAGGCTGCACTTGAAAGTCCTGCAGGGAGATGTGGCAATGGTGGCGGCAGAGAATCTGAAAGTTGAAGACTTAGATAATGACCCAGCTGAGCTGAAATACACCATTCTTAGCAACCCCAATAATGGTTACTTAGCAATGAAAAGCAATCTCAGTGTCTCTATAAAAGATTTCACACAAGCTGATGTTGACAGTGGTGAAGTCTGGTTTGTACAGGATGGAAGTTCATTTTCTGGGGTGTTTTATTTCAGTGTGACTGATGGTAAACATCGCCCTTTATACAAACTGTTCAGTCTTGAAGTCATACCAGTTGCACTTGTCCTAGTCAACCTTACCAATGTTGTGCTGCCACAGGGCCAGACATCTGTCACTATTACTGATGTTCAGCTTTCAGCTGTCACAAATGGAAAAAGCACTACTATCACATATGAAATAACTCAGCCACTCAAATATGGGCACCTCATGATTGGAAATGAGCAGGTTACTAAATTTGAGCAGGAAGATTTGTACTTGGGAAGGCTTTCTTACCACCTGACAAATCTCAGTGCTTCCAGTGAAGTACTGGAGTTTATGCTTTTTACTGCAGAAAGCAATCTAACAGGACAAGTGCTGAACATCACAGCAAAGCCTTTAGTACAAATCGTATCTGACCTGCAGATTTCAAATCAAGCAGCTTATAAATTTGGAAGCAGTGACCTGGATGCTTCTGTGCTAGCCAATTTGACAAACAGTAATCCTAGATTTGAAGTGATAGTTCCTCCCTCTCATGGAAGGATTGTAAAGAAAAGATTTGTGAATGATGCAGTGCTTGAAGATATTCAGGTGTTCACCCAGGCTGACATTGATAGTGGTGTTCTGCTGCTAGACATAGACACAAACATGACAGGCATTGATCTGTTGAATGACTCATTTACATTTGTACTCAGGGCAGATGCTGTGCAGCCTGCAGTTGGCTGCTTTCAGTATTCCATTGTGCCACACAGTCCTCCACTTGTGCAGGGTTTAACAACAGAAGTGTCTCTTGTAACCAGCACTACCACTTTCAAGGCTCACTCTACCTCAGAGGATGAGGCACTAGCCTCCTCACAGCATGAAGAGCCTGCAATAGCACCACAGAAGACTGAACCAACTATGTGGCCTGGGCAGAATCACTGGGAAAACCTACATGAGGATGGCCCGTTGCTGAATCGGGTAGTGGGAACAAGTACATCTGTGGAGTTAAAGACTACAAACCAGGTTAATGCTAGGAGTGCCAGAGAGCAGGCAGGTGAAAGCAACCCTTGGTACATCATTATTCCCCTGGTCCTGGTGTCTGTGCTACTCATTGTTGCTGTTACTTCTGTGTGCATTTTGTTAATGTGTCAGAAGAAAGAGAAGACAAAACCTTTAGTCAAAAGTCAAACAAATGCAATCCTCAGTAGTGCAGATCAATGTCTGGAAAGGAGCTTGACTGTGCCCACTGTCACAGTGACTCCTCTCCTGAAGGGGGATGAGAGAAATACAGCCTCAACATTTGTGACAGTAAAACATGAGCAGCTGCTTCCTACAGTGATTTCTCCAACTACAGAAAGGTATCTGAAAAACAGCTTTTTAAATCTTGATCCTGAAATGATCCAATATTGTCGAAAAACAAACCCAACTTTGAAGCGCAATCAGTACTGGGTATAGTTACACCAGTTTTGGTCATGCTAATTGATGTAGTATGGAAAAGTAAATATATATTGTAGAAATATAATTTGTTCTTTATTACACTCATTTGTTATATAGGTCAAATGATACATTATGTGTTAGATGAAATCTAAATACTTGTGAAATAATAATAATAATAATGATAATAATAATAATAATAATCCTACTGATTACAGTGGCCATAATAGAAGACTTGCAGTTGCTATGACAGCAAAATTCTCACTTAATTCACTGGGCAATTTGGCCTCATGGATTATGAGTGCACCCCATATATGCAGTGTTTTTTCCCATGACAGGTAAAATAGAAAGCTCTGTCATGGATTATATATTTTTAATAGAATGGTTGGGGTTCTTTTTTTAAAAAACTTATTTTGCTATAAAGGTCTTTTATTCCTTCTGAATCATTACTTCTCTTTGATGAACTTCAAATTACTTCAATATTTTTTCCATGGTGCTAATTTCAATAATGTAATTTTGACCTGAAGGCAGTCCAGAGGCCAGTACTAAAGAAACAAAACTGTGATTATTTTGACAGGTCACTGAACTGGATATCCAGAATTCAATTCAGCAACAGCAATACAGCAGGGAATAAGGATTCTGGTGGAATATACTGTGAGATGTTGTTTGTTCTTTTGGTTTCTTTTTCCTTATTTGGTACTGAACTCTAGCCTTTAGTGTCTGAAAACTGGTGAAATAAATAAGTCCTTTACCTCTACTCCACATGGCAGAAACTGAGTATCTGTCAGTCAGTCGGTCTGCTTAATTACCTTTAGGCTTTGAGTGTGTCTGGATGTGCATAAAATTTCCTGCTCCTGAAAAAGGGGGTAAATTGTGATTTCAGTGAAGCAAACACAGCTTTCTCTTGAGTCTATGTACTCAAGCAGATGGCAGTAGAATCAAGTCCTGCACTGTGTACTGTCATGTGTCCTGGAGCTACTGACAGAAGCAATCCTGCAACGCATCCTCTTCTGAAATTCCACAGTTTACCCTTCATCTTCCAGAACACTGAATAAATATGCCTTGTACACTACTACCAGGTACTAGGTACTCCAACTTTGCTCTGGTGATAAAATGTGCAATAATTTCTGTGCAAAGGGAATATTTTACTATTTTACATCAGTAGTGATGTGCAGTCTCCAGTTAAGGCCCAATTGTATTTCCACTGAGAACAAATAATAAATTCCAGTTGACTACAACAAGTGAACTGACTTCAGGGAATTGGTGCTGTGATCATAACCAGTCTCTTATTAATTTTCATCTATTTTTTGCCTTTAAATTGCTACAGCTTCCATCCAGCTCTTTATAAAAACACTGTTCTTAGCAGTCTCAGCACTCAGGAAACACTGGAATATAATTTTTATTTAAGCCTAATTTTATTTAGGTACTGCCATTTTCATGTTTATTGAATGGATTTACTGACCTTGAGATCCTTGGTGCTATTCATTTCACACTACTTTGTTTTGGACGATTTTTTAAATTGTTGATGATCAAGTGTGTTTCTGTCACTTAGAGACTGCAGTTGTGGGAAATTTTCACCCCCAAGGAAGGCCAGCTGTAATCTGTGCTTACTGCTGTGTTCTGGGAGCTGAACACAGGAGCAGTGGAGGTAGTCTTCATCTTCACCACCTCTGCCATGGACAGACATGATTATGGTGCATTTTTAGAGCCCACTTCAAGAAGAGTAGTCCATGGCAGTGGAAAATATACTAGCCACATCTTCAGCTGGTCAAGTTATTAGAGCACTACAAACTAAAGGTATGATCCCTTCGTAAGTTCAAACTAAAATGTATTAGAACCTTGTCACACAGTTTTTTACATTTGTCATTACTGTATCTTCCCTGATGCCAGTGTGTGAGTTCAAGTGTGAGATCAGTGTAAAGGGCTCTGGGTGTTGAGGTGCCTCAGGTGGATCACTGTAGATCTGTGTGGTGGACCTGTTATGCTTTCCCAAAGGAGATCTCTGGGACTATTTGGAGTGACTCTCAGCCAGAGAGATGGTGTTGCCAGGCACCACAGGGACGGCCCTGCACCCTTTGTGGAGGTACAGCTGTATGTCTCTTGCCATTTCCTGGGACCCCTTCTACCAAAGCCAAGCAGACATCAGCTTCCTCCAGATCCCAGCTGTCAGATACAGCCTGCCTCCAGTGCCTTCTAGACAGTAGCAGCAACCTGATCCTTTTACACCTTCTCCAGGCCACACTCCAAGGAGGAGTAAAGAATTTTAATCTCAGCACTTTCCTGACACGTGAAGAAGCCTGCCTTGCATTTTTCCAGCTCTGAGACATTCCTGTCAACAGCAAAAGATGCCTCATGCTCCAAATCCTACCAAGCAGTGTGCCTACAGTTTGGTATCAAAATAGTGCACTGCTGAAGAGTCCTGGAGTCTGATGACAAAATCCACATTGTCAGCTTGTGGCAGGGTGAACAAATATACAGAAATGAAATGTGTTCTTTATGAGATTTTGCTAAGTGTATTGGAGTGCCTAAATTTGTGGTGTTCAGTGTGTGGTGAAGATGGAACATAGGGCTTATAGTGCTGGTAATGTAAAAAATGAGACTATGACATAATAGTAAAAAAACCTGCAGTTGTGCAGTTATAACTCCACAATTGAATGGCCATTCTTGAGTTCAAGCATTTGCATGCTAGGAGAAAAACTACATAAGAACATCAAAAGAGGTGGTGGAATTTCTGCTGGCTCTTTTGGCTTTAGCATAAGGAGCTGAAATCTTGCTCTGTTTCCAACATGGTTTTGGTTGACAACAGATGTTCATTTCAAGTCGATCAGCCATTTTGGGATTGTATCTTGTGCATTTTGCTCAATTTTTAAAGCATTGAGAATTTTTTTTTCAGTTTTGGTTTTGTTTTTATAGTTAAAATCAGCCTTAACACCTAATTAATTAGGGAAGTATGCCAGCATTCAGTTTTGTTCCTCAGTTTTTGCTGCTGTGAGACAACTGTGCCAAAGTGCCTACCATATTATGGAACGTTTTGGTGAAAACTTTATATGAATCTAAGTTTATTGTTAATCAGTGATTACTTGGTTTAATGCAAAATGCAGAGACGATGTTGTAGCTGATAACTACGTATGAATTTAGCTTTAAAATCCCACCCTGAACGCCTAATAAAAAAAACCCAAACTAAAAACTCTGATTATGTTAAACTTTCTCTGTGGACAATGCAGAATAGTCTTTGGCAGAGGACTGTTTATCTTGTTCATGCATAGATATTTAAAGATGAGGTAAGTCTGCTCTGGCTTAGCTAGTCCAGGTTTGACATGAAAATCTTAACTAGGATGAATCTCATACTGGGTTTCCTAAATTACAGTCAATCTAGAAAATGCAAAAAAACCCCAGCCCATTTTGTGCTTATGGATTCTTTTGAGATTCTAAGAACTCACATATTTTATGGTCAGAATCTGGCTTGAATATTTTGGTTGTTCCTCTTGGCCTTGAAGTTGTGCGTTTTATTTAGTGAAGATGGAGTTTCTGAAGGATTCCCCTTTTTACCAAATGGAGTTCTAAACTGCAACATCCAAGTGCCTTGAAAACATATTAAATCAATAAACTTTTTGTTTACAAACCATACACTTGAAGTTTTTGTGCTTTCTTTAAAGATCTGTGAAGTGCAGAGACAAAAGAGAATCCCATTGCCAGTTACAACATTCTTCTCAGTTTTCTAATGCTGTATTTTTTAAATTGCACATGTGCTGGGCTGCTGTGCTGTGCTCAGTGCAACTCAGTTTATGTGGCTGGAAAAGGAAAGACATCTCATCAGGTGCCCGTGACCTGGCTATGTCTAGCACTTCCAGGAATGCAGCATCAAAATTAATGCATCGATTTGAACTTGTTCAAACAAGACTTCACTGGGTTTATTTTGGAAAGATTTTCTTTTATTTAACTGCAGCTGATTTTAAAATAGCAAGTTCTTAAATATATTAATACATTAGTGCTGTTTAGTCTTTGATTTTCATCTTGATCAAAAGTACCCCCTCACTTCAGCCTCACACCAAATGCACTGTACAACTCGATTTTTTTTTCTCAGTCATGACTTAGCTAGTTTGCAGTTCTGTAAACTGAGGTAAGGAACTTCCTCTTGAGGCATCAGAAATGCTGGTGACCCTGGTGAGCAGCTTCCCATACACCATGAATCAGTGCCCTGTACACAAAAATCTGTCAGCAGTACTGAGTTGTGTCCCCCTCCTACACCTCAAAATACTCTTTTGGAAATACGAGAAAATTGGACAGAAATGGTGATAAACCGTTTACATTTTGCTTTTATTAAAATATGGGTGAGGGCTAGCTACTTTTGGTGCAGTAGCCTTTGCTGCCTTCTGCAATTCTGAATTCAGCAGAGAGTCTACTTACGTGGCCTCCAATCTGCTTTGCACCACTTTTTTCAAGTCAGTCCTTGTGATGCTATGTTGAAGTACATTCTGTGAATATTTTTAAACAGGCTGAAAATAATTGTCCTGGCATATTCAGTGGAAACTGTAATTATTTATCTTCACTCATTTCAAGCTAAATTATTCCTGCCAGAGCTTGCATATCCCAAATGCAGTCCCAGAACAAAATGTTCTTTCATTGCAACTGGTGAAATCTATATTTTCACATCTGTTTGTAGGGAGATTCTGCATGGCAAAATGCTTACTTTACGTGATCATTTCCTCATTTCCAGTCATGCTGCTTGGTTATTTCTCTGGGAATGCTTTATACATGCTGGTAGGCACTGCTAGACGTGAAGTTATTTGCAGACTGAGGTTTAGCTGCACAACATTTGTAGGGCTTCACAGTGAGCAGAGCATTAGTTAACATAAATTTGGTGGGGAAAAACAAAGGAGGAGCAGATTGAGCATTGCAATGGGAGTGTCAGGACTCCTTGCAAGAACACAGGCAGTAGATGAGAATGTAAAACGTGACTGATCACAGTGATTTGCTCCAGTTATCTTGCATACCTATGAGATGTGGTGCATGAAAGCACATTGGTGAGAAAATTCTTGAGAGAATGAAAAATGAGTAATCAAGAGCTTGCATTTCATATACAAGTGTAGACATTCAAGTACTTATCAAAGAAATTGCATCTTTAAGGGAGAGGCATGTAGGAAGTTGTTTTGAGACATACAAAGTCCCAGGGAAGCTGCTTTGCTGACAGCGAGTGCTGAGGAAGGGGTTGGTTAGAGAGGCAGGGAGAGATGGGAGGATTACAGAGGCAATCTTTCTGGGATTAGATGGAGTTTCTAAAAATGGGAAGGTCATTTGGAAGCAGACCCATGGGTTTGTTTGAAAGGCAAAATTGATGTGCTGGGCTGTGCCTTAGGCAAGCAGGCCGCGATCTGCCACACTGCCTGGGAAGAGAAAGTGTCAAGGTGTGTTTTGCTCCTACTAGAAGGGAGAGTCTTGCCTAGAGAGGGGTGTCAAGACTAGAAGCTCAGTTTGCCTTTCCTCTTGTTTCCCTCTGCAACTGTCAAGAGCTATTATTTCTATTAGAAATAGATCATCTATGGCTTGAACATTTTGAATTTTGACTTAAGAAACAAGTCTTAAGTCTTCAAGAAGTCCAGTTTTGGACTTCATCAGATCAGATCACTAAAATCTATCTTTATATAAGCACCACGCAGACTGCCTGAGTTAAGTTGCCTAGGGTATAATTCAGATGTTAGGTCTGTTGGTGTGAATGTTACCTTAAAAATAGAGTTGTAGTGTTCTTAGTGTCTTGGTCAAAGTGCAGAAAGGAACAGGGTGAACTTGCTTTGGATTTTGACTGATTGCATTAATTGGAAGTGGTTAATGATTAATGGTAAATCAAGTAATCTGCAGATACTGAAAGGTATTTATAAGGCAACAGAGGTCTTGATTTTGAGCACTGAGCTAACTGCACAGACAAAAATGGACCTGAGCTTAATCCTTGAAAGAAATGAATGTATCTGGAGATCTGATCTCATTTACACATGGCTGCACAAAATACTGTTAAAAATCAGCACTAGGATAGGATTAGATCAGGTATATAAATAAGCAGAAGTGGGATGAATCAACTAGAACAAACAACTGCCTTCTTCATTGACCGTCTGAGTGAGATATTGACTGTCTCACTCAATCTGTATTAGCCATTTAAAGTCCTATACACTTGTAGGAATCATCAGCGAGTGCCCATTTTCCTTCCTGAAATCACTTTGTTCCTGGTTGCAGCACTTAGGTTCATTTAGTCTTCCCTATGGTGCTGTTTTCTGGGATTCAGAGACATCTCCTTGGTTCTGAGCATGGGATCTACCCTCAGAAGAGCAGTACTTCTGTGTGTGCCATTCAAGAGCAAGGAGGAAGGTAATGGTTGGTCACCACTGATCTCGGTAATGGCCTACTGTAATCTGAACCCATAATTTAAATTTAAGGCACTTTAAACCCATTTCCATTTCACTGGTTCCCCGGAATGCCTGAAAGGTTGTAAAATGGGTTCATGGTGCCTCTTTGTGACTCCACAGCTCAGGAAGCAGCAGCTTGTTTCCTCAACACCGAGCTCAGCTTGTGCTGTGCTTGGCAGACCTTGGACATTTAGCAGCCTATTTGACTCGTGTTCCACTAGGCTGCTGCAGAGACAGAGAGCAAGAGCCTTCACTGCCTGGCCTCTCTGCACTCCTCCTGCAGTCAGAGAGAGGTCCTCTCCTGCATCTTCAGTGCAGCTGCAGAGGAAGGAGTTGTTCCCTAGGGCTGTCAGGCAGTGGAGCCCTGATCTAGGTTCACAGATGCTCTACTGCCACCCTGCTGGGGAGGTCTCAGGCTGGCAGCTGTGAGCAGTGGGCTGTACTTTGCTAAGAAATGTGTAGTACGTGTTCTGCTTTAGAGTTTTAACTTCCTTGAAAGAAAACCCCAAAGTCCTTTTTTAACACAAACACAGAAGAATAATATATAAGCATATATATATATCAGACCTTCTGTCAGATACTGGAATAGTTATAATCTCCTCCCAGGCTCTAGAGCTACAGTCCGTATAGGATGGATGTATACACTGAATGCAGTTTTGCCCATTACCTCAGTGATAGTTTAAGTCATTCTCCTTTGTGTCATTTTCTTTAATAAGTCTGACTGCCTAGGAATTCACTTGTCTCTGTTAAGGAACTATTATGTAGTTTAATTGCTTATTGGCCACAAATAACCAATATGTGTTGATTTTATGGGAAAGTTCAATGAGAAGATGTTTCCATGCATAGATTTTTGAAACAGAAAGTTTCTAGTACTTCGCATGTTTGAAAGTCTTTGTAACCTCTTGGAGCTGATAAGTGTATTTCAAGGAAAAACATGGCTACTGTTGGCAACTTGTCCAACTTCTACTGCTTTGGAAAAAAACACACTGACCCTGCTATGCATGGGTAACTTAAGAATAATTTGAAATAAATAGCAAGATTTATTTTATCTTCTTTTCTGGTATGCAAGACATGGACCTGTTTATTTCCTAGCTATTGATATAATAAACAAAATAAAGCAAAAATTATGAAGCCAGTTGCTTGTAGAGCCAATGCAGAGTCCACTGAGACTGAGTGCCTCTCTTTGGCAAGTGCAGAACAGCTGAAAATGTGTTTGGATGCTCTGTGGGTAAATCATCCAGCTTGTTACACTGTCAGCATGTGCTTAAGAAATACCAAAGGTGGATCCAGCAAGTTTCTCAAAAAGGTGTTTTATTTTCTTGTTTATAATTTCCATGGAGAAATGGAAGTTATTTTCCTATTTAGGCTATATTTATATTTACAAAGTGTTTCACTGAGCTCAATTTTTTGTCCCATCCTAGAATAGATGACACAAGTGACTAATAGCTTCCGCAGAAACATGTAATATTGAAAGAGGGAGATGCCTGACTCTAAGTCTCTGCAAACTGCCTTTGAAGATTCCACAGACACAGGAAATGGCATGGCCTCTCTTGCTTTTAGGGCAGACAAACAGGACTCCTACATTCTTTGAAAAGTAAATGGATCCTGGAAACATGGATAGTTACACAGCAAATCTGTAGCCTCTCTGGTTGAAAGTGACTCTGTGTCAATTTGCTCCTTCAAACCTGACTGAGAGGGTTCTCACACGGGACTGTAATGGGAGCAAGCACTGTTGGCACTGTTAATAGGAGCAAGCACTGTTGGCACTAGGATGTTGCTCAGCCTGTGAAATCTTGTGGGTTGGCCAAAGCCACTGATAAAATGGAAGAACAACAAGTGGGCTCTTTCACTCTGAGGTTAAAGAGCTATAAGGACCTGGAATCACCATACCTGCACACTGATGACATGCACCAGCATTCACCAAACCTTCAACACTGCAGTAGGAGCCCTGACAGTGCCTGGTTTCACGGGAAGATGCTGAAATCAGAAAATGAAATGGCCTTTCTTTGGGCTTGCCTTGGATTTACACTCTGCTGAGTGATGGAGTAGAGAGCCCGGACTGGCAGTTAAGGGTCTCAAGTGTTCCAGCTCTAGCCTACATCTTGCCACTAGGTTTGCAAATCCCATATACTCTGGGAAAGTCTTTGTATGGTTAAGTAAGGATGGTGATTGGGCCATTCATGTAATATTGGGGAAATCCAGATTTAAACCTTTTGTTTCTGACTGGGAAAATGTCCCCTTTCACTCCCAAAAGAGAGTCGAAACCTGTGAGCCACACAGGCTCTTTGCAAAAATACTGCAGGAGCAAGAGGACACTATATCATGTAGGGTGCTCTCCAGAGAACCAAGGTCAAGACTTCAGTAATCCGGGTGAGTGTTCTTCTTTTCCCATTACTATGTGAAAAGCATGGGAAAATATGTTTTCCTGGGGAGGATCTTCCAGGGCCTTCTGGGGAGAACTGCTGAACTGGCTTAGCTGTTACCTGAGTCACTGACTGGTGAGTGCTGGCAGTCCATGGGGAATGGAGACTGACCCTGTCCTGTAGCCCACAGCTGGGAACCAACCTCTCTTTCATGACACAGACCTTGTTCCTTTTGTTTGGCACAGGTAGCTCCAGGCCCGTATCAGTAGCTACTATGAAAATATTTTCAGATATCTAATGCTCTGTGTCTAACACACTACCTTGCTGTTTTTATTTGTAATTTCTTTTGATGCAAAGCCACTGACTCCCAGCATGTTTTTGTCTTGAGTATTCAGGTATTCTTCAACAAAGGCATTGCATACAACAACCACCTGTAGATGTCAATACCAGGGGGTTTTCTTTTCCAATTGTTTTACCACTTCTTTTGTGTTGTTATTTTCAATTCTCACATAAACAGTCCCACAGAAATCATATCATCATACATTCCTGGAGCCCCAGACAAAGCAAATTTTCTGACATTTTACTGCCAGACAACCATAGCCCAACAGATGCATTTCCCCATTGCTTTTCCAACGATGCTTACTTGATTTTCAAGTTTTGATGGGTTATATTCCACTATGTCTTCTTTGTCTTGACAGATTGTTTTCCAATTGGTGCTCCATCTTCTACTGTTTTCTCTAACATCCAGTAAATTAGCCCAGCTGGCAGCAGATGTGATTTCACCATGGTAGAGTCTCTTTCTCAGATGAATGCAGTACAAAATCACACTCATAGACTGCTGCTGCTTTGGAACCACTTTGCAAGAGGTTATTTTGACTTGCTTTTAAAAATGCAGGAGCCTTCACAGAACACTGCCCAAACTTGCTGCAGAATGAACTTTTATTAAATGCTGCTTTTTGAGTGTGGAAATAATAACATAAGGATGCGGAATCCCTTGTGACATCATATCAGGTTTCTCAGGTCAGTGCATTTCAAAACCTGGTTCTGTACTTATCTGAAAGAAATACAAAGAGCTAAACATGTCTAAGCTACAAATAGGTTAGGGGCAATATTGGCACAATGAAAGGCCCCTCATCAAGTGTAAATAAAAATGATTTTTTATTGGAAGCTGATATAAAATTTAATCAGTTCAAATATTTCATTCCACAGAGTGATCTTATAGTAAGGATTGTGTTAAGTGATGACTATGCATTGGGAAAAGATGGCATAACAGGTGTGTTTGTATAATGCTGTCATCTCTTCATTGAGTTTTCTGCATTTATTTAATGGAATTTTCCAGTGTCTTATCTGTGCTGGTAGTCCTTATCATAGAGAACTAACTAAAGCCACTGATGATCTGGTACTGAATCCAAAATGTATCAGTGATTCTCCTTTCCTTGTTCTCATTAACAAGGTGGTAATTCCTTTAATATTAATTGGTGAAAAATGAGGACCAGCAAGATAAATAGCTTCCTGTGGTTGTGTGTTTTATAGGTCCTGGTTCTGCCCTTCCTCAGGTTCACCTTCAGCTCCTTCCCCCCCAGTCTTACACAGAAAACATTCAGTGTTTCCTGTTGCTGATCCAGGGCTACACGTGTAGGGTCTGCAGAGGGATCTGGACAGGCTGGATCATGGGCTGAGGCCAATGGTGGGAGGTTGAACAAAGCCCAGTGCCAGGTCCTGCCCTTGGGTCACAACAGCCCCAGGCAGGGCCACAGGCTGGGACAGAGGGGCTGGAAAGGACCTGGGGGTGCTGGTGACCATGACTGAACATGAGGCAGGGTGTGCCCAGGTGGCCAAGAAGGCCAATGGCATCCTGGCCTGGATCAGCAATGGTGTGGCCAGCAGGAGCAGGGCAGGGATTGTCCCCCTGTGCTGGGCACTGGTGAGGCCACACCTCGAGTGCTGTGTCCAGTTCTGGGCCCTCAGTGCAAGAAAGACCCTGAGGGGCTGGAGTGAGTGCAGAGAAGGGGAATGGAGCTGGGGAAGGGTCTGGAGCACCAGTCCTGTGAGGAGCAGCTGAGGGAGCTGGGGGTGTTTATCCTGGAGAAAAGGAGGCTCAGGGGAGACCTTATCACTTCCTACAGCTGCCTGAAAGGAGGTTGTGCCCAGGTGGGGTTGACCTCTTCTCCCAGGCAATCAGTGACAGGATGAGAGGACATAACCTCAATCTGTGCCAGGGGAGTTTCAGGTTGAACATCAGGAAAAATTTCTTCACAGAAATGGTTGTTAAACATTGGAATAGGCTGTGCAGGAAGATGGTGGAATCACTGTCCTTGGATGTGTTCAACAAATGACTGGAGGTGGCACTTAGTACCACTGTCTAGTTTCCAAGGTGTGATCAGTCAAAGGTATGCTTGGAGATTTTTTCCAGTCTTAATAACTCTGTAATTTTGTGATTCTGTGTCTTGACAAACCTGCCAAAATGTGCCTACACACTGGCCAGATGGCTGCTGCCTCTTCAAATAGAAACATTGAGTTGGATGTCTTTGACTCACCATGAGATACTAAATTGGGCTTCTTTCCTCTTTTAGGCCGCTAATTTTCCAATGAACTTGTAATAACTTAGCATCTTTCAGAATGTTGCACCTCTCTCAAACTTGGCTCAAGTTGGATGTTGCACTGAAGTTGGAGCTGGGAGGCAGACAGACAGATGGCATGGTTGTACAGGGCTGGTTGTTATGGAAAAAAAAGTCAGAAAGGAAGAAATACAATTCGGAGTTCAATGAATTTTACGGTGTTTCATATATTGAAAGACCGAAATGTAAAACAGCTACACAGAGGAAACCTAGTAACATGATATTTTTGTAGATATTTGAAGAGTGAGGAATTATGTTTTAAGACATGTTCTGTGACTGTCAAAGATAGATGTTATTAACACACTGCTACAGTTTTCCCTCCCTTTCTTCTTCCTGTGGTACTCTTAGTTATTGGGTTATTTTTTTTCCTTCCTCTTCTGACTCAATTTTTTCTTTTCTGTACTTTGATTGCAAGAGGAGAGTGGACTTTGAAAAAACCTCCAACTGCATTCACACATAACCATATCTGAGGAAAAAGACAAAGAAAAAGACAAAATGGAGTTTTTCCTCTTCCTAGAAATCACTGACACTGAACAGGAACTGCACATGAGTGCAGATGACAGTAGAAAACCTGATCAGTTTAACCTGATCTGCAGCCCAGTCTTTTAGATCAAAGAGGATAATCCTTGGCTCTAGTAGCTTAAGAAAGAAGTATTTATCTCCATGCAGCATTGATGGAAGCAAAATGAAACAGATTTTTTTGATGCTGATGTCCATGTTTGAAAAGGTAGTTGAAATAGGTAATGAACCTAAACCAGAGTATTACAGTGAGAAGAGATACTTCAGGAAATCAAATTTCTCCCTCTTGTGAGAAGATTAGTAAGTCACAAATGTTTTGCTTTACCAGAAAATGACCAAGATCTGTCTTGATGATGGCTTCTGATAGATTAACAAGTAACCAAGGTAACTAAAAAAGGCAAAGTGAATAGAAAACATTTCTGGTGCACAGCTTAAGTATTGCAAAAACATACATGGGAACATCACTTTACTATTGTTTATTTGGAAGTCTTCAAATTAAGCCTTCAGATCAAGCTATTCTTAAATGAAGACCCAAAGACATTCACATACTTAACCAGACTTAAAATCTGAAAAATTATAAACTCAAGGACAGAGTAAAGTGTTGTCAAGCTGAAGTGCCCTGCTGAAAGGACAAAGTAAAAATGAATACCAGCAGCCAAGAAAAGGGATCTACTCACCCCGTCTCCTTGAGGAAGGGGGAAATGAATGGCTGGCATATCATGATGCCTGAATACATCCTCATAGGCACAACACGCATCCCAACAATCTCCAGTTTCTGGACCCAGTGAAGGTAAGTACTGCCTGCCTGAACACATGGATTTCTGCAGTGGTGGGGTGATCATATGGGTCTTCACTGTTTCACACTTGGCTCTGACAAATAGGCTGGTGTCAAAAGTTCTCTTAAAATAACAGAGCCATAGTATGCTCTTTACCTCTTTGGATGGTCTATGGTGTAACTATTCAGCCAGGCATTTTGGAGTCTAATCAAAGCCACCTTAAATTTAAATGTTGGCCCTAGTGCACTCAGTCTCTGTCATACCAGATGTTTTTCTCAAAGACTAGTGAAGTTTTGGTTTGGGAAGGAAGTTAAAGGCTTGGAAGGAAAGAACAAAGCTGGAAGAGTTGCCCTGTACTTCCTTAGGCTTTTGTTAACTAATACTCTTTTTTTGGAAAAGTCAAGTAACCATCTGACTGCATCTGGGTGCCTGTGCAAAGCCCAGCAGACAGTCCTCACACCACTGTGCTCCTTGAGCACAGCAGTTCTCCTACTGACCAATGCAGAGACCTTTAGCTCATTCCCCATGTTTAAATAGAAGAAATCACTATTCCATTTCAAAAGGAAATGACATTAGCATGAAAATGAACCCATCTTCCTCAATGAGCAAGGCAAGAAAGTATTCTGTGATACTGAAGAAAAATGTTCTACATGTTTTGTCCTGCATTTTCACACTATGTATACAGCTCACTTTCTTGGATAAATGAAGAAAAGAAGTTTCTTACTCTGTTTTTAAATTCCTGAAAGGCATTTTTGTTATATAACACCTGGCTGCTGTTCAGTCTCCTCAATGAAACAAGTAGTCTGAACAGGCATTCAAAGAACAGGTATTCATATTAATGGAAATTACCAAAGTAATTGATAAAGAGGCCAGAATCTCCGGGGATATGCAGGGTAAGTAACCTTTCCTTAATTAACTTTTTTAGACTGTTAAACTGTGTAAGGTTTTTGGTGGGAGTTCTGGTTTTTTGGCTTTGTTTTTTCTCAGACAAAAATGTTGTGAAACACCCTGATGCCAAGATTTTGGTATTGCTATATTTCTAATCATAGAATGGCTTAGGCTGGAAGGGACCTTCAATTTTCCTTGTTCCACTGCCCCTGCTGTGGGATGGGACACCTTTCACTACACCCCGCTGCTCAGAGCCCACATAGTGGGTGCTATGTGCCTGTCCTGAGCACTTTAATCAGGAAATAAATGTTTGTGTTAAATGATGGAAAATACAAATAACCCCAGATGATTTATTTTTAGAAAGCTCGTTTTTCTTATTTGTCTTTTGACGCTACTATTTTGAATTATAGTAGCTAAACTATTAGGGTGAAGACAATGAAAAATATTGCAATACAAGAAACAACAGGTATACTATTAATTGCAGCTCAATAATTAAATTACATGAGCCTTTCACATTATAAAAATATACAGTATCTTATAAGCATGATTTATTGGCAAAATAAATAAAATCAGGTTTCAGAAAATTCTTTAAACATTTAAATCTCAAATTAACAACAAAAAAATACTTTGAGCAACAACAGATTTGTTGTGGGTTTTCTGCCTCTGAGTGGAATTTAAATTATTCAATAATTTAAATTAGATTCAATAATTCAGTAGTTTTATGCTTTTTAAGGTCATTAGATGATCATACCATCCCAGCAGAAACCTGTTTACCAATCAATGAGAAAGACCCCTAATGGGTTGTTTTAAAAAGTACCAAATTATTTGGGTTGCATTAGTAATGGCAAGAAGTATATATTTCAAAGCAGAGAATCTATGTATTTGGGATATTATAACAGGTGTAAGGATCTTAATTTTATTAATAACTTGAAAAATATTTTGAGTGTGACTTTTAGCTTTCAAATGTCAAAGGCAGACTAGCTTTCCCCTCTCATCCTCACAATAAATAAAGAGTACTTGTGGTTAGTTCTGCCTGAGATCTCTCTGTCATGAAACAAACCCCTTTCATTACCCGGAATTTACTGCTGGTCACTCACTTTTGCAGGAAAACATAAGCTTTTGTTTCATTTCTGTTACTTCAGTTGAAGTTGATATACTAGTGACTTCCTAAACAAAAGGCATATTTTGTATTCCTGTATTGATTAGAGGAGCAGAGGATTCAAGGATTCAAACTTAGCAGCAGGCAGGAATATTAAGACAAGCAATTAAACTTTTGTCTATATGCTTCTCATATTTCAGTTCAGTTATTTCCACAATTTTTACATCATGTGCAAAATGTGTAGATCTGTGATTTATCTGTGATCACTTGCTCTGAATAGGAGGAAGTAGATAATAAGAGGTAGCTAAATATGCCTATCAAGATTTTAGAAATCCAGGCTTCTCATTGCAATTCACACTGATTTAGTCAATGTCTTTAGCTGAAGTTCATTTATATGGAGAGCATTTGCACATATCTTCAGGGCATAAAAATGAAGATCATCAGAAAACTAATGGCTGAATAAACACCTATACCTTGTCTTCTGTTTGTCCCCCTCAAAATTTCTTGACTCTTAATGATAATCATCATCTTCACTGACTTGACAGAAAGATTTGCATATTAATGTTTTAAAAATAATTTTTGTTGTTTATTTTGATTAAATCTATGCAATTCAGCCATATTGCAATCTCAGAAAAGGAGGACAGCATGGAAAGTGAATTGCTAATAGAAGAACACACAAGTGGGAGATCTGAAGGTGGTCTGAAAGCAAAGGTACCTGCAAGGACTTAGCAGCAGTCTGGGGTGCCAAGGCAGGGGCACAGGCTCAGCTGTTCTGCCTTTTGCAACTCGTGTTCTCACTTCCTCTCATGCAAATCACCCCAGTGGGCAGCAGGCAGACGGTCTGTGCCCTGCACTGCCATCCACCCCCTCCTTTCCCACCACAGTGGGAATAACCCACCTGCAATACAAGGGCATGAGGTCCCACACCTGCTTATGTATTTTTCCATCCCTCTCCTTGCCTTGCTCATTCTGCTCAAATCACACAGCTAACTCTGCCTTTCTCCTGCTTGCTTTATGCCACAGAGCCCTTGCCTACAATTGTAACTCCCTTAAGTTTTTAACTGGCTCAATCTTCTGTGTATCCAGCTACTGCTACTTCACTTGTGACTCAATGTGTGGAGGAGTAGTGCTGCACTCTGATGGGCTGCTCATTGTCTAGAATTTTCAATACTGAGAGAATTCCTGAGTACAGGATTAATGTCTCCTCAAGGGCATTAAATGTGCAATAATGGCAGCAACTGGAGGCAGAGATACACTCATGTGTCTGAATCTGTCCTAGTGGCAGTTTTTGGCAGTTCCCCTTCCTTGCAAAGATGTTGGACACATTGCAAGGATACAACCATGCTACAGGCTCAACATGTTCTTTTTCATGTGTTTGTGGAAAACTCATGTTTGGGTGCTGACACAACAAAAAGCATTTTGCCTGACTATCATAAGGCCTTTCAAGGCAAAATAAAAAAAAAATGTGGTGACACTAATGTGTGAAAACTTATGTGACTTTGCTTGCAATGTGTCTAAGATGGACAATGACCGGGATTCAGGTTTTCTTAGTAACTCCATTATGGCAACATTTCCTGGTTGCAATAGTCATGGGTTTCTCTTTCATTGAAAAATGATGAATTGAGCAACTGGCCTCTTGGTGGACAGTCTGGAGAGATGATGCTACAAACTACACTAAATCCACTATTGCAGATTCCCTCTGTTCTCCACTCCCACAGTGCTTTGTTTTCCCTTTGTTCCATGGGCACCTATGCTTTCCAATTTATTTTTCACTGGTCTGATAAAGAAACAAAAAATGAAAGAGAAATACAGGGGGAAAAACTATACTGGGAAAAGTAATTGTCCCAGTGCTTAAATAACAAGGCAGCCTCAAAGTGCACAAAGAATAAGGTGGTTCTTATCTATTATTATTTTAAAGTTATTTATTTCTATTGGACTCTTGCTGACTTAGAGGGATGATACACTGATTAAAGATGACCATCTGCATGATATTCAGTTTTTCTGAAACCGGTACTCTTTTGCTTTATTCTGACGTAACAAGTTGATAACACCACAGTTTGCAGAGCTGTTGATGCAATTACATCTGAAGAGCAAAACTGAGAAAAAAAGCAGCCAGTTTTTATGAGTGGTTATTTTCATATGTCGTCTGATCATAAAAATACCAACAATAAAACTTGTACTGGCTTCTTTGGACTGAGTTCCTATTGCTGGTATTTGTTCTCTCTTCCCATCCAGGAAAAAATACTTTTAAATTTCATTCCAAAAGCACAAGAATTTGTCAGTACTTCTTTTTTTTTTTTCTTTTTTTTCTTTTTTTTTTTTCTTTCTTTTTTTCTTTTTTTTTTTCCCCCCAAAGACAAATTCCATTTTCCTGTGTTAGCTGTCCAGAAGGCTGTGTACTGGGGCTACCAAGTCCTGCCTGTGCAGTTGTCAGTTCCACTGGAACATCCTCATGGAGAGACCAGGTCTCACGTCACCAGTGTCAGCCTCAGAAGGAAGATGGAAAAGATTGATTTAACCCAAGGTTAAGTCAGGAGTCTTGCAGACAGTGAGGTATTGCTGTTTTGGGTTTTACCCTGCTATGCTGGCCATGCTTTGGGGCAGATTTATGGGTCATAGTATGATTTGTAGATACCAGCTATTGTAATAATAAAATCGAAAAATCACAATTAGTGAATCACTGAAGTAAGAGTTCCATTTGTTGATTACATCTAAGCTTGTATATCAATCATAACAGAGTTTTAATGGCACAGAGGCCAACCCTCTTAGAATTCTGAACTCACGGCTTGTTCACCTCACTTACATTTCTAAACATGATGGTCACAACTGGAGATTACCATATCTAGGAGGTTTTGGGAGTCTGTTTGTTCTGTTGAACCAAAACCACAAAGAGGATGATCCTAATGATCTAACACTACTGAGTGTCGCTGCCTAGGCAAATCCCACATCACTGTTCAATGCCTTACCTCTGGCCTACTTATGATAACTGTATTCCCTGAGCTTCAGTGCAGTGCCAACCCCCAGTACACAGTGATGCAGCTTGTGGCAGCACCGTGTTACATCACTTTTTTGGACAATGTTTCAGTTCCAGGGCCTTATGGTGCAAGAAGTACATAAGCCCCAAAATATTAAGCCTCTTTTAAAGGGAGATTTTTCCCCTGAGCACTGGAAGACTCCACTGGAGGAGATGACAGCACAGGTACAGCTCTGTCCTGTGGCTTGCAGCTGTATATTCCACTATTCTGGCACTGTCGTGAAAAATAGCCCCACCTTCTGTGGGACTGCAAAGTCCCCAGAAAGATTTCCACATACAAAATCTATCTGGGACACAGTTCATCATCAAAAAGTGTAAAGACTGTTTACACCAGCAAAACACAGTGACAAAATGCTTAAAATGATAGTGGATGATAAGAGAATGTAGAATCCCAGTGACTTCACTGTCGTATATAGCTTCCATCAATGAGTTATGTTAGCCAATCTTTCAAAAATATGTCTGTTCATATGTATTGTTTGGCTTCCTGATTCTCTTTGCACTGAATTATTCTGCACAACATGAAGGGAATGGCTTTTGTACTTTTTATGTTTATGAAACAAGCCATTAGTAGACAGGTATGCTCTAGAGAAAGTTGTGTGTGAAAGAAGCAGGAGAGAAATGAGTGATCAGAGTGAATTTCATGACCTGAGCATTGAGGAAGACAAGTGGCTTACACCCTGTTTGTGAAAAGTATGTCATCTGGGGAAACTGAGTCCTGTGAAGTGACTTGTTTCTGTGGAAAAAAGAAAAATCAGCTGACTGAAAACAAACAGGAATTTAAGATTATGACCGCAGACATTCAGCATCTGACACAAAGTGCTGACTAAGTTTGAAAAGATTTCTTTGCCAGCAAACAGGAACTGTTAACTAATCTACTGGCTTACCTCTGATACATTTTTAAAAGAAATGTCAAAATTCTTGGGGTTTGTCTCCTAAAAGAAAAGTCTGATGCTACAATTACCAGCCATCCCAAGTGCTACTGAGGCTGCCTATCCTAAATTCAGTTTTGCAGCAAGCTGCACTTTAACCTGGCAAACTGAGTGTTAAAAACTGGGGTTTTTAGAGTCATTTTGCTCAGCTGGAAGAGAATAGACAGGGTGATTCCTGGAAGAAACAAGGGAAGGTTGATCTTTCAGTTGTGCACAGCTGAACTGAATGACCGAGTACATCTGTGCTATGATCTAACAGTTCTGCTCCTACAAATGAGGATCCACATTTAAGAATGAGGAACTGAAGACAGTCCTTTACTTCCTAGGGAATTCAGATATTTCACCTCAGTGGAAGGAACCTGATCTATACACATTCAGTTCCTGATTCCATACTGGCTACTCTGTCCTTAACTGGGGGCAGAATTTTAAAAGTATGTTTTAAATATTCAGAACTAGTGATTGGGAGCCTAGGAGAGGTATCTGGAGAGCCTGATTCAATGATTTAAAGTTATTTAATGGAGATGGATGAATTATTAATTATGAGTAATTAATCTGAGCAACATGGAAATTTTTCTGTGTAGAAAGAATACATTGAAAAAATTTATTGTTATTGTTGTTGTTATTGTTATAGTTATTATTGTTATTGATCCTGCCTTCACTTTTTAAAAGGCTTAGAATTTGGCCCTTAGAATTTGGCATTTCAAAAAGTGTGAAAAAAAGAAATCTTTTGTATCACATTGACTGCCTAAATTGATTTTTCTTCCTTCTTTTTTTTGTTATGATACTTTAAGGTACTGTGAACAAAAAACCCCTCTGTGACTCCCAATGTGAAAGAAAGAAGTGAGAGAACACAAAAGTTCCTCATGCAGATGTTAGGTCATGAGAGTTTGTGCTGGTTTATGCATTAACAGTTTAAACATAGAGAAGGCATCAATTTCCGTGTGCAGTTGTGTATATTGAGCAATGTTTTACAAAAGCACAGTGCACCCTTTTCTGCTTCTCTGCAGAGAAGTATGGTAGTATTGAATTAACTGATTAATCAGTTCCTTGTTGCCTTTTATAAAACTGGGGCTGCTTTTGGAAAAAAATTAGGTGTTTGAAAAGTTCTATCTGAAGTGGCACAAAATAATTCTATTTTATTCTTTCATCTGCAGATGTCACCAGTCTTTTCCACTGCATGGAAAAATACAGTTCATTTGGAGGGAATTTAAGCCTGCTGACCATTGGCTTGACTTTCTGTTGCTGCTTGTGAACCTCATAGTAAGAGTTGACAGATCATAAATTAAAAAAGGTAAACCAGGAGAGAGCATTGTAAAATGCTTTTAAATTACTTCTGTTGGTTCATTGGTAGGATATTATGTCTGAGTAACTTAAAAGGAGGAGAGGAGTGCTCACTGGGTCATACTTATCACCAATAAAGCCACGGTGCTAATCCAGGAAGACTGAAATGTTCACACTGAATGATACTGGGAGAGTTATGTATCTGCCTTGAGATTACAGAAAATAACCACCAGCGGTGATTATTCCTCCAAGACTCCACTGTAAACCATATGCTGGATCACTACACTTAAAAGTCAGGTCATGATCTCCATGTCTGAAATGAAAATATTTTCAGCTGTTGCTGGTAGTCCGCAATCTTGCTCGTGTGCCTTTACATCTGTGCTCTCCTGGGACTATTTTCATTACACCCAATAATTCTGTTAATCTATTACCTGCACTTAACCTTTATCAGGACAGAATGACATATTGATTTACAAGCATTACACAAATTGACAAAGCAGAAAGTGCAATTTGAGCATTAGTATTCCTCTGAAGTCAGATCAGTTCTAAAATTCAGAAGGCCTTTCTTAGTGTTTCCTTCTGAGTAAACAGATCCATTTATAGCTAAATGTGTTGTACGTGACAGAGACATAGTATGTTCTAAAAATTTCTCACTTGGATAAGAGTTTTAAGATGTCTGGAGGTGTAGTTCCCACAGACAGTTTAAAAAATAGTGCTGTTTCTTGCATGTTATCATCAATTTATCAAGATATCCTGTGCACACCAAATCCACACATGATTTACAAACCTGTGAAGACTGGGATAATTCCAGTGGCAATTTTAGAGGGTAGATATGTAACATCTGCCATGCTGGTGCAAAGTTCCATCTACCCCATTATCTTGTGTCCACCAGTGGCCGATATCGGATACCTACCCAAAATGTAAATCAAGAGAGGATGTACACATAATATTTGCTCATGTGCTGCTATTATCTATGCTGACTTTTTCTGCTATTTTGTTTAGTTGCTTCTTAAACATACATGATTTTTTTTGCATAAGTAAGTTCCTGTCCTGCATGACTAAATAATTAGTACTTCATTGAGATATTAGAAAAGAAAAGAGTGTCATCCTAAATCTCTTCATGGTATTCCTGAGCTTATCAATGTCTTTAACACCTCTTCTGATTTGCCACTTTCCAGTCCCAGTCTATATGGTTCTTCTGTATTTTCAGTCATCTGGGTCCAGTCAGGATCCTATATTTATAGGATAGCACTGTTTGTCTAAATGCATATTGAATGTATTTAGAGGGTGTGCCACCCTCAAAGCAGGTAATCCTGGTCACGGCTAGACAGCAAAGACACATCACAAACACATAAATTCAAGTGGTTTAGCCCTCGGGGAATGCCTGTAAAAGAAAATCTGTTTGCTGATAGAGCTGCCTCACTGGCTAATCCCAATTATCTAACTTGCTCTGCAAAGCAACCCCTCTGCTCCCCAAATGCAGTATCTGTAAAGAATGCTTTGCTTAATTGCTGAGCTCATATTAAAATTGGCAGAAAACATGCATTACTGTAATTTTTCAGCGGAGCTTGAATACTAAACTGAGTTCCAGTGACACCACTGTTCAGCACAAGACCACTGCCAGCAATAAACTCATATTAAGAATGATAGCTGAAATACTTATTCACAAACACAATTGAAGGTTACACATGATTGCTCTGCACATGCATTTCCAGTGGCATGGAAATTACTTGTTTCCTGCTTGGGTGTTATTTCTGCTTCAGCTGCTTGGCTCTTGCTCACACTCCTGGAGACAGGCTGCCAGGGGAACAAAGACCAACTCCAGACCCTGGAGACAGATGTGCTCCTGTCAGTCTGATCGATGAGCAAAGTGGAAGGTAGAGCCACTGTCTTGTGCTGTGGCTCACAGGGTTGCCAGCTACTGTGCTGCCTCCAAAAGACAAATGAGGCCTTGAGTGGAAGTGAATTTTCTAACTGAATTATCCGGTGTCCCAGATGGAAAAGACCTTAAAAGCCCAGATGCAAAGAAGATGTAATCTGAAAGGAAATCTGGTTCACATGGCACATTAACCTGTACATCTTTCTGAATTTTGCCCTATTTATGACCCAACGCACACAGTATCTGCTATTTTTGGTGTCTAAGGTAAAGATTTATATCTATTTTTGGGACGGAGTGGATAATATAGGAAGCCCTTCTGTTGGACCAAGAAAGGGCTATAGCTATCTCCTAAGTTATTGGCAGCTCTCAAGCAGTTCACTTGGGATTCCCACCCAGAAGTGGGAATCAGTTAACACTTGTTTGTGAGGGCATGCTGATCTCCTTGGCATTGGGAAGAAGAAATCCCGGAGGTGCAGTGAGCCTGGGAATGCTGTGAGGCTGGAGATGAGATGAGGCTGGGGATGTGATGTGTCCAGTGCCACACCCTGCACAGTGGAAGAGTCTGGCTATGTCCCGGCTGCAATCCAGCCACCTGAGCAGCTCTAAATCCTGCCTGTGCTTTTTGATTTGAGAGCCCCTCCAGTTCTCCTCTTCTGGAATGATTTCAGTAATCACTTGCCATCTTGCACATCTGATTCTGTGTCTCTTGCCAAGATGAGAAATTCTGTAGGGTGAAGATGGTAGGGTGAATCCTTTGCACAGTTTGTGGCCCTGTCCTCCAGAACAAGGACCAGTGACTTCCCTTATGGCTGGATGCTGTCATCAGAACAGAGGCTGCCTGTGTGCCATCCCACTCAGGAGCTAGGAAGATCTAGTTGGTCCTATAGGATGTGAAAGCAGATGACTAGTATTCCCATCTTACTACAAGGAAACTGATTCAGGGAACTGTCAGGACACATCATTTTGTTTGATTGTATCGCTTTTCCTGACAATTTCCTCCAGATATTCACCATCCGAAATGCTAAAAAAACCCACCACATTTCCTCATTTATCATGCATATTTGTTTGTTCCAGCTTCCTGACACAGAGACTTTTGCTCTCTGAATTTGTTTAGGTAATAGTACTATACACACTTTCTGCATAGCTTTTTTTTGGTTAGTATTTTGGTTGATATTACTTGTGTATTCATCCTTCACTTCCAGTGACACCAATAACAAACATGAATATAGCAACCCTTATAAAGTAATGTAAATAAAACTTCTAATTTTTGTGTGCTGTCAAACATTAGAATTATTCAAGTTGAAAGAAGAACAGCACCACACAAAGAATGTATCAGCCAGATAGGGGAAGGAGGATTATCCTGGATTTATAATTGGATGCTGCAAAGTAGGCTAGTAGAAGGTCTCAAGTGAAAAGGAGAACCTAAAAAGGTAAACATTCTTTATAGCTGGTGACTCAAAAGGCCTCTATAATCTGATAGTTAATCTAATCCTTCAATTTTTTTTTTTCCAGAATGGTAGGAAGAGGGGAAAAAAAGTTTTCCCATTTAAAAAAAAATTCTAAATGCTGTGTTTTGGATGACTTTTGTTTATAAGAAATTAAATGCTATATATTCAAAAATACTGCTGTTGCATGCAGGAACCAGCTAACAGTGGATGTATTGCAGTACTTTACATGGGAAAAAAGATTGGCACTACACTATAAAAAAGTTTTTCACACTCTACTTCTGAGGCAAACAGCCTATATAGAAGTTTTTGTACAATCTGTGGGATTTTAGTGTAGCTTTCTCATTTTTTGCAGGGCCAGTGAAGTGGGGCAGGAGGAATAAAACATTGAAATTCTGAAATACAGAATCAAATTACAGAAAAGAACAATTTATCCTAAATTTAGGTGGACCTTTTTCACGTGGTTGTGATTTAACTTGCTGTGTAGAGTACAAGAGAGCTTGGTAGAATGGTTACTAACGTTGTGATTTGCTTTATGTGCACTTTGCACTCTTTCATTTATTTCACTTTGTTCCATCAAGGGTTTTGATATTTGTAGTGAGGAAGGAGGTAAATATGGAAAATACGTGCAAGATTATGTATAAAGGGAGAGGAGAAATGCGTTGATGTGGAGAAAGTAATGCATGTGCTCTATTAGTAGTCCACTTTTAGAAAAGTCACTGTAAGTTTGACCTGGTTTGAAAGCCCCTTTCTCTAACTCCAGGCAGATACAGCTTTGACTGGGGCTGGAACAAAAGTGGAAAAAAAATACTGAATATTCAAGATTTTAGTAGAAAAGTCAGAGTCCTGGGCCTGAGCTCAGTTTTGTCATTTATCTACTGACAATGACAAGGCACAAAAAGGTCACCTTGAGCAGAACCTTGGTGTCATCATCAGCTTAGGCTGGCCTCAGCTGTCCCTGCTGGCTTAGACCTGGTCAGAGAGGCACTGCCGCCCCTCCTGATGGCTTTGCTTTCTTCTTGCCCTACTTCTTCTTATGTGCTGCACAGAGTCACGGACTTGATCTTCTGATTTAGGTTAAATATATGGTCGAAGTCGGGGCAAATGTTGTGGCTGTCATAATCAAATAAGAAATTATTTATGAGGCTGAAAATTTTCTTGTTTCTGAATGTTTTCAATGAATCACATTCACATCACAATGTCCAAATATGAGAGGTTTCTGAGGAGGCAACTCCCTGAAGTGTGGAAAAAGGCCAGGAAAATACACATATACAAAGGAAATTGGTAGAAAAAGTAAGAGGAAGGAAAAAACAACTAAAATAAGCATGGAGTGAATAAGGAGGAAATAATATGAAGTCATGTGTAGATAACCTAATGCCTCAAGAGAAAACAGGAAGGATAATACCAGCAGAAAAATGGCAAGCACCAAAAAAGTAATAGGAAAAGGTCACTGTTGAGTGTCTGTAAGCAAAAACATGAAAACATGAAATCTGGAGATACTGGTAGAAGCATGTAATGATGTAATGGTTGATGTCTGTCAAACTGATTTCTTTTGTATCCTTATTTTCACAATGGAGGGAAATGGATACTGTTCCACCAGTAGCATCTACAAACCACCATTTTTTTAAACTCTACTTCCTTTGTGAACTTCAGAGAATTATAATTAGCTTTTGACAGGATCAGCATTTCTCAGACTGCAACATAATTTGAGCAACAAAACCACTTCATAATCAATCATGAAGTCTGTAAACTTCAGGCCAAGCTGATGAGACCCTGGGACATTCCTGTGAGTGTGAGACCCATTTATGATGCGCTAGAAGGATGTTAAGCTGCCTCTGTGGGCCTGGGGACAGTTAAGGGGTAGGACTCAGCTCTATAATCTTCATATCCAAACACTTAGATACTGAAGAAACCATCTCAAGTTAGGAACATGAGAGAAAATGTGCTTGGTGAGGCTAAGACCATCTTACTCTGGCCCAACAGGGCCACTTTCAGCTCAGCAAGTGGTTTTGCAGCATCACACACTCACTCATCTCACCCTCTGCTAATCTGCCTAACATCATAATTCCCTTTATTTGCAACTGTGTACCTGCCTTTGAGTTTTAGATGCAGCAAGAACAACCACAATAAAATGTTCTTATAATCAGTGGTGCAGAAAATTTTGTAGGAGGTGAACAAGATGTATGAAGGCACCTGAGGGGCCAATATGAGAGAAGGTTTGACTTTGATCTGTACTACCGCTGCAGGAATAAAAAGTTGCAAGTTAGACTGCAATGTGAGTGGTTACTGTCATCCTCAGACACCATGAACACCTCTGAGGTGGTACTGGGCGAGTACTGGAACTGTTCATTCTGGGAGAAGCGGAAATGAAGGAAAAGATTCCAATCTGTAGAAAACTTTACATAAAGAAAAGCTGGCAGCATGCTATCTAACTGGAAATTTGACCAGGAAAGAAGAGAAAACAAATCTATGATTTCAGAAAGTACTATCAAAATTTAAATCACCATAGGTGCCAAGAGACTAATTTTTCCTGTCATAGATACTCTGGATGGAAGTTAATTGTGAACATCAAGGTTGGAGGCAGGCTGGGCTGCAGTGATCATGCACTGGTGGAATCTGCAGTCCTGAGGGATATGGGTGAGGTAAGGAACAAAGTTAGGATTCAAAACTTCACCTAAGAAGATTTCTAGCTCTTCAAGGAGATAGTGAAGAGGATCCTCTGGAAAACTGCCCTGAGGGCCAAGGGAGTGGAACATCTCTTTAAGGAAGTCTTCCACAGAGTGCCTAACAAACCCCAGGAGCAAGAATATGGACAAGGAAGTCAAGAGACAGGATGGCTGAGCAGGGACCTGCTGGAAATACTAAAGGGAAAGAAGTAAATAAAGAGATGAAGTTCAGTTGTGTAGGGATGGGGTGAGAAAGGCCAAGCTGAAGCTGGCAAGTGGTGCAAAGAACACAAAAAAGGGATTCTATGGGTGTATTAACCAGAAAAGGAAGGACAAAGAAATGTACCACCCCTGATAAACAAGGCTGGGAAACTTGTAATGACAGATGAGGAGAAGGCTGAGGTACTCAACAACTTTTTTGTCTCACTCTTCAAGGGTAATATCTCTTCCCACACCTCTTGATTCAGTGGGAGTTACTGACTTGTCAGCCTCACTTCTGTCCCTGGGAATATCATGGAACAGATCCTCCTAGAAGCTGTGCTATGGCACATGGAGGACAGGGAAGTGATTTGAGACACCAGCAGAGCTTCACCAAGGGCAGGTCCTGCCTGACCAACCCAGTGGACTTCTGTGGTGGAGTGGCCACATGAGTGGATGAGGGAAGAGGTGTGTATGTCCTGGACTTCTGTAAAGCCTTGTGATCCCTCACAATATCCTACTCTAAATTGGAGAGAGATTGATCCTATGTGTGGAATGTTCTTTGGATAAGGAATTGGCTGTGCAGTCACATCCAGAGGGTCATGGTCAAGGACTCAGAGTCTCAGTCAGTGGCAAGTGGTGCCCTCAGGAGTCTGTATTGGGACCAGACTTATTTAACATCTTCATCAATGACGTAGACAAAGTGAATCCTCAAGCAAATTTGCAGATGACCCCAAGCTGGGAGGTGCTGTTGACACACCTGAAGGATGGGATGCCAGCCAGAGGAACCTGGGCAAGCTCAAGCAGTGGACTTATGGGAATCTCATTAGGTTTAAAAAAAACCAAGTTCAAAGTGCTGCACCTGGGTCAGGGCAATCCCAGACAAGAGACTAGTCTGGTGCACAGACTTGCAGCACATGTAGCACACAGATTTGCTTCTGTAGCAAGAACAGACACTTAGGACTGTACCCTAAGGAGCCTCTTGCCTTACAAGCAAAACTGAAGTGGCTGATGGACTTAATTTTATTTTTTTTTTTTTAAATTCATGCTTTACCATTCAGCCAGTTTCCTCCCGATCTGCCATCAGCAATAATCATAAATCAGCTGCAGTAGGATGCTTCACATTCACCTTGCCTGAAGGAACACACTGTTTCATACTAGCTAGGGCCATGGCCTTCTCTGAGGAGCTG
>VXBB01017099.1:137330-173513 GCA_013399915.1 Illadopsis cleaveri
AGGTAGATGGTGTTGGTTGGTCATTGGATGGTTGCTTTTTCTTATTCACAAAAACAGGGTTACTATTTTTCATATGTGTAAGGAATTATCTTCAATGACTGCAATTAATTCTGTATTGCCCAAAATATACACAGCAGTAGAGAACAAGATAATCTCTCCTTATTTCCTTCTACACTTACAAGAGCTTGTGACATAAGTTGGTTTTATTTAAGTCAGCCCAAAGATTTGTTCACTAATGGGTTGGTTAATTTCATGGTTTTTGTTCACAAGTATGCCACAGTACCAATCTCTGTGACCAAGGAAGGCAGGACTGGAGCTGTCTTGCTCCAAGACCTCTTTCTTTCAAGCTTCTGCGAGTTTTTAACTAAAACATGTCACTCTCCTACATATTTGTTTCCTGGCAAATGTGTATTTCTGGATGGAAATTGAAAGCTGCAGAGTTTTCCTTTTAGAAATGTGACTGTAGCAGTTTCCAAGGGAAGCATTTGCCCATAAAATTCATCAGGAAAAGACAGTAGTACCTAATGTGTTTACACATCTTTCAGCCAGTGTCTGTATTAGCAATTTCTTTTGAAGAGATTTTGCCTCTTTATTTGCCATGTGCTGTGTTTTTCCTCCAAGTTGCTCATATGTTTATCAGATTTCCTTCAAAGGGAACTAAGTCAGATGCTCCAGTCCACTGCCTGCTAGCATCATTAGGTTCCATACCCATATATGAGCCCTATCCCCAAGAAGGTACACAAAGGAGACGCTTCCATGTCATCATCATAAATAATTTAACTTTTTCAATTTTTTCCCCTTGTGTCACATATTGACAATTGTTAAAGCACAAGCATAGGCATTTCTATTCTCAAAGACCAGGTTTAGCCATGCGTTTGAAGACTGGTGCTGGATCTGAATTTGTGTACAGCTCAGAACACTCAGACAAGTCTCATGGTTGGAATAGCTTTGGATAAAATCGATTTTTGGAAGCTCAACTGCTTTACAACTAAGTAGAATTAGTCCTGGGGTTTCTGGCATAGAAAGGAAAGAGTCATGTCCTTTTCTTTCTTGTTTTGTTCCTTTCCAACATTACTCCAATACCTGTGCTTCTCATAAACCTCATGACTGTTTCCAAGCTCTGCCAGTGTGTGGTAGGGAAGTGTGTCAATTTTTGGTTAGTATATGGAGGCTAAGGAAGGAACCACGACTCCATGAAACAGCCAGCCTGACACACAGAAAGTTTGTTAGGGAGTTCTGAAACGAAAACTTTGTCTGCAGGAGTAACTTATGCAAACATATATACCTTTTTTTTTCTTTTTTTTTTCTTTTTTTTTTTTTTTTCCCCGTAGAATCACAGAGTTATTGGTGCTGGAAAAGACCCTCACGATCACCCATCCCACCATAATCACCCTAAACCCATGTGCCACATCCAGGAGACTCTTGAAACCCTTCTAGAAGTGCTGAGTCCTCTGTTTCTAGACTACCAGGCCAGGACTAGCAGATCTTTCATCCTTCAGATGGCTTCCAAACTGATGTCAAAGATTCAGAGGGGCTGTAGACAGCAGTCTGTGCAAGTGATTGAGACACACCACTTCTTGCCTACTTCAAGTATTGAATGTAGAACAGGCCCTGAAAAAGCCCACATCCCTTGGCAAAAAAATATGAGCCAAGATGACAAAGCAGAAAAATTGTCTCTAGCTATCAAAATTAATAAGCAAGGGTTTTAAAAACTTTAACTGGAGCCAAGCAATCTTCAGTATTACAAGAGAATTTCAGCTCACCCAATGTGTTTCAGATAAATGTGAGAGGCAGAGGGGAAAGAAGTGAAATAAAAACAATACTCTGAAAGTTTTTTTCTTGTAAAGGAGACTGAGGAAAACTTTATACAAGAAACTTTCCAATAAATTTAAAAAATGGGGTCATGAAACAGACAAAATTTTATTCTTTGACATTTGAAGAATATTAGTGTATAAAAGTGTACATATTGAAGAGAATTATTTTCAGTGCTCATCCTGAAGAAAACAAAGCTCTAATGTAGTCCTACAAAAAGTGAAGTCATAGAAAGTCAGAGCAAGACCTTCTCAGAAGTGCACAGCCAGAGCACAATGGGCAAAACCCAAAATATCCAAATGAAAATTTGATTTAAAGGAGCAAGAAATCCTCACGATGAGAGTTATTAAGCACTGGAACACATTCCCAGAAAAGCCATGAAATTTCTCTCCTTGAAAATTTTTAAAACTCGACTGATAAAACCCTATACTTTCAGAGATTTCCTTGCATCTACATTAGGCTAGCTTGCACATTCTACTTTTTTAGGCCTAAATGTGACTTCTTTGGTCACTCAACATAAGCCAATAGATGGAGGCAAGGATCCAGGCAGTGGTGTGGGTATAACCCTGTGTTTACTGGATCCCTGTCTTTGGAGAGTAGGGTTTGCCCTCATGCAAAGCCTCCTCAGCTGTTTGGAACTTGTGAGTTAGAGTGAACAGCAGAGGGATATATTTTTCTGTGTGAATTTCTTATTTCTTCTTTTCTTTAAAATTCTGTAAATATTGTAATTCTTCATGAGAAAATTAATTATATTTTAACAGTATTTTAGTGTTAGTCTTTTGAGGAGAAAAAACAGCTTTGATTTGAAATAGTTTTTTTTCCTTTGAGGCACAAAAAAGTAAAAAAAGAAGGTAAACTACATGGCAGGACAGTTTTGATTCTTTTTGTCAGCTTCAATTCAGAGACTGCTTTGTGTGCTTTTTTTGCATTCAACAATAAGCAGTTGCATATTTTAAACACATCTTCTAGCAGGAATAGGGAAGAGATTGAACAGGAAAGAGAGAAAGAGAAAAAAAGCAATTAAAAAAACCCCTAAGATATTGGACTTCTTTCTTAATCTTTAAGAATTTCTTTTCGCTAGGATACTTTCACAATATATTATTTTGAAGAATTACATTGTTTGTGAATATTTTATGAAAGGGGATCTTAGATTAAACCCTGTTGAAATATTCAAAGATTGAAAGATTTCAACCAGCTCTTACAAATAGCCTTTAGCTTCATAATGTTCATTAGAGTCTGTTTCGTTATCTAATCAGCAAAAGCAGTGAAACAGATTCCATTTGCATGCCAGGAAGGCAAAGAGGGAATAATTCAGTGCGGGGATGCTAAACACAAGTGCTGCCTGGAAACACATCTACAAAAGTAACTGGCTAATTTCATGGTAATGATCTGTATTTTAAAAGAAAGGGGGTTATCTCCTGCTACAAGCAACATTAATTTTCCCCGCAGACATCATTTATCAATGTATTTGGCCACACTCCCCTGCTGTTCACCACCAAATCTCTGGAACAATGCTTTGGCAGGCCTAGGAATATATGGTGTCTATGTTCCCTGCTTCCTGCTTTTGTTAGGCTTAAAGCTAAATTGCTGCCAGACTCTTTCCTATCACAACATACTCTAGTGTACTGACAGCACTCTAAGAATTTGGTTTAAAGTAAGAAATCCTGGAAAGGATGACAGGCACCTGTTTAGGGGCAGATCTGACACCTGAACTCGCTGGCACCACAGCCTTTTCAGGGAAAAAATTCAGGCCTTAGTCAATCACAGTTAAACAGAGTTTAACAAAATGTTTTCCCTGAATGTATACTTGAGTGCCTTGCTGGGTAGCAAACACTTCAATGAGTGCTTGGAATTTGTGATAAAATACATTTCAGACAGATTCACATTCAGATAAGATAGGTTTATTCAAATAGAATATGCTTCCTTATTATCTGTGTGATTAATGATGCAGGGATAGAATATGTTGTGACTTGAATGATCCCTGAAGGAACTGAGAGACTTGCAGGAAACCAGCAAGGGAAATGTGCATCAGCTCTAAGCTATGCATGACGTTTCCCTCTGAATTAAATAGCTGAAAATGTACTTGAAAGGGTTTTCCTTGGGGAATATTATGAATAAGAATGAAGGTCCTAAGCAGCTTATCTTAGAAATAAAATACTCTGACCTGGACAGGAAGAAATAATATTTATTTTTACTTCTTTAGATTTGACACTCTGGTGGTTGTTGACTTATTTCACTGGGAATTTTATTCAGCTTTTAACTGCAGGAAAACAATTTTACAGTTAGCACTAAACATACACAGAATTTTAGAAAGGAAGGGTAATGGTTATTTCCTACCTCTCTACAAAATCCTTTTGAAGTCAATCCTTCTCTCTGTTACAATCTTAAAGCTTTTCCTCTGAGATCATAAGCATTTTCTTGAAGGGACGGGACTGCTGTTCTTCAGAGAGAATAAGAATATTAATTCTGTAACTGAAGTGCAGCCAAATTTGAAGCCATGTTCTTGGGTACCATTAAAAGGAAAGTTGGGATGCAAACATTGGCTATACATTAGGTTAGTAACCACTATTTCTGCACCATTGATTTCATTCTGGTGATAGCTGACACAGTTAAATCATTGTTCTCGAAGTGAAAACTCAGTAAAAATAAAGTTTCAGCAGAAAGGTTGTCAATAAGCCATCATATGAAGCGTGAAGTTAGATCTTTTTTTGCTGAGTAACAAAAATCTCTACTCCAGACACAAAAAAGATGTACAGCTAAATCCAGTAAGTTAAACTATATATCACTGTTCTCTCTTCATAATGTACATTTTAGTAATGCTCCAGAATACACAGGAACTGTAAAGGCCATTGAGGACGAAACTAAACACTCATCACAAAATTTTACTGCAGCTTGTTACCCAACTGTCCATCCTTGCACGATGCCTTTTGGAAAGCACAGCACTTTATAACAGTGTCCTATATTTCTGCAGTGGTGGAAATTAAATCCCAAATAAATGTGCTTGAAAACATGTAGTGTTTCTTGCTTCACATAGAAACATCATCAAGAGGAGAAAAATGTAAGCATCTGCTCATGTGTGCCATGTACTGCAGAAAGGAACAATCAGTGCATGAACCACAGTGAAAAAGCAGAAGTCATGGCAATGAAGTAGCAGAAGACAGAATTAAATCAGGCTCAAATATCTTGGATCTGTTGATAAGATGCTGAGGTGGCTCATTTGCTGGAGCTGATGTTCCAGATTGGTCCCCAAATTACACAGTTATTCTGTGACAAATGTTTCCATTGCCAATCTAGAAACAGTCTCATAATTTTCCCATGTAACACATGGGGAAATACATATATAAATACAGTGTTAATGCAATTGTAGGAGTTGTGAAAGTGAGGGACACTAAGTCATTGAACTTTTAATGAGAATTCTAAATGGAGGGAAAAGTCACTGGTCTTTACAAATGATGCAATTCCTGCTGTTAAAATGAGTCAATAAAAGGCTGCAGGCACAGCAATTATCATATGCAGTCACTGGTGTTTGCTTCTGAACCTGAGCAAATTGTACAGTGAGATTTCTAGATAACCACGGAAGAGATTTGGACACTTCTGCTTATTGTGAGGGTATTGCCTGAAGACAGAACAAAAGGATGTACAAAGGGCTCAGTGATTTCCAGGCCAACTGCTAAGTGAATGCTAAAATGAAGGTCAAAATTTTTCATGGACTGTGCTGCTGTGGGTTTTTCACACAGTGGGTCTCTCTACAAAACACCACTGTATTTCCTCTTGTTCTTAAGGGGGATAAATTTAATGTCACAATGGATGTTAAATGGTATTTTCTGAAGCTGGCTGGTTTGGCATTCACAAAAATAACTTTGCAATTTAACAGGCAGAATTTTGCATCCCACCAAAGCAAGCAGTATTTGACTATTATTGGCCAGCAACTCTCAAATAGGAAAGTATTTCTAGAACTCCAAAATATCTAGAATCCCCAGAATGAAACTATTTACAGGTACTCAATACTGAAATGGAAAAGTGTGTACATTCCTAAATCATACTTAGATTTCTATTATTCTTCTAGTTATTTCAGACCTCCAGAAGTTTCCTGCTGACAATGGCAGAAATTCCCTTCCCCCAGCATTGAGCCAGGCTGCAATTTTCTATAGCACTTAACATGCTGCTACATATTCTCATTTTTCCTCAAGTACATGCTCTGGGTTTCAAGTGCTTGTTAAACACAGCCACAGTAACTTTGTGGGGAAGCATCCCAGGAGGACCTCTGGAAGCTTGAAACAAAGAATTCAGTATACAATAGGCATCTCTTAGAGTTTCCCAGAATAATAAGCAGTACACACGACACAAAGGATTTCTGTGGTTTGAATGCTGCCTTTTTACCAGAAAGTGAGTTGGAAATGGCCTGACTTATTTATAAATAAAACATAAATGTCTGAATGCTTATGTGATCAACAGTATGACTTGCTCAAAGTACAAGACTGTAAAGGTCAGTTTCTAATCTCCTTTCCCTCACATTATAGAACAACACTTATAATATCAGCGTTTATAATATTTTTAAAGTTTTGAAAGAAAGCCAGGATCAATATCATAGGCTGCCTTCTTATGCAGTGTTTTTCAAGATAGGATGTTGCTTAATGGTGATCTCCTGTCCTGGCTTCTGCTATCCCTTAAATAATGTTGACAATAGTGGCTCTGGTTTTTTGAAGTACCCCAAATTTTGCTGGCATTAACAGATTCAGCCAAAAGGAAAAGATCCATGAAAAGTGTGGGCCTCATTCTTCTCTCTTTTCTCTCTTTTTTACTGGCCCTGGAAGAACAGATCTCACTGGCTTACTCTGGAGCTAGCCCTGACTCAGCCAAGCCCTACAACACTTAACTTCCATTACACAGGAGATCCTCTTCCTGTTCACAAATTGCACTATAAGCACTTCAGTTCCACTAGAGGCCCAGGCAAGTAAGAGCAAGAAGTTATTAGGGTGTCAGAAATTAAGACCAATCCAGGGAAGGATGGGAAGAGCACTGCTACACACCAACACTCATTGAGAGTCATAAACCCACTTGCTCGATATACAAATAATCACAGGGGTGCTTTTTGCTGTGAAACAGATGGTACAGGGGAAAAAAAAACCTTGTTCCCTTTCCCTCCTGTTAGCATTCTTGATTTTCAGGAGAACTGAGGTGTCCAAGCTGAAAGCTAACCTCTATACCATGGTTTACAGTTCAATTGCCTAAAAAACTTTCTCTGGGTTTGAGCCAAGTGTATTGCAGAATAAACTGGTTTTACCCCAGCCAGCATGGGAAGCAGTCATTCTGACTTTGCTACAGTTTGAACATTTTATAGTTAGATCAGCATAAAACACCAGGTAAACAGAAGTTGGGAGAGGCCTGGGTACAGCTCACATACCTGTGCCTGGGTGAGTTCAGCATTTGGCAGAATTTTAGCTGTGGTGTGTCAGGTACTTTAATTGTATGTGGGCAAGTGCTGATGTAATCCAGAATAAGGAGATTATGTACAGAGCAAACAGTTATTATTTTACCAGTGCATGCTTGACTGACTTCTATAAATACAGTAACACACTTTAAGAAACTGTTTCTCAACCTTGTTTACAGTGGATTCTTTTTTTAGTTATATCCAATTAATTAAACAGAAAATACAACATTTACCACAAGATGAACTACCGACCACTGCCTCTATGGGAAAATACTTCAGAACAGACATGGTGATTCATACAGAAGACCCTTCCTTCTGTAATCAGAAAACATTTTGGTCAGCAAGGACTTAGCACACCCTGCAGTCCTTATCCTTGCTGGAGTCCCCATGGGTTCACCTGAGAGACCACAGCATAATTCCCTTCTGGGGTAAGACAGAGGACACATCTTCATCTTGCCCAGGGGCAGGGTTGGGATGCAGCTGGGTCACATCTCCAGGAATACAGGCACTCTCATTGTACCAGCATAGGCCTAAAAGGAAACACAGAATGGAGGAAAAGGAAAGATCCAGGAAAAGAATAGAAAAACATATAGCCTGGGAGAGAGAGAAGTAGCAAGTAAACATGCAGTATGCAGACACAGAGTCCAAACTGAACAAGATCTGTTCACATGTCTTTTTCAGGTTGTAACCACAGCTGGCCTCAGTCTTGAGAGAAACAAACTATTTTAATCTGCCCTCGTGCTCCTTTCCTTTCACAGTGAGTCACACTGTTCTGCCTGCTGCCAGCTTCAAGGCTCAATTCCCTGCTGGGACTTTGGCTGACAATATCTGAAGGCCTGTACGTACCTACTGACAGTGTGCCCACCTTGGCTCCTAGAGAAATTGGGGATTGGGAGGGATTGGGGTATCCTAAACCATTGGAAAAAACCCCCCACTCTTTCCTGAACAAGGGAAAAATAAAACTGAAATCACAAGGCTGCTAGGAAGTGCAAAATGCAATGTCAGCACTGTGCTTGCCCCTTGAGCCAGGAGAGGTAGGGCATGCAAACAGTGGGAATTTTATTGAAACTGTGAATGGTGTTGTTAGAGCTGGACCCTAAAAAGTAGCCAAAACAGGATCATCCAGAGAAAAACAGAGACAAGACCTTAACTGTAGAATTCTTTTCATGGTGTTTATCTGAGTAGGGGACAGTTTGACATCATCCCTTATAGTAGAAAGTATTTTTCAGTTAAGTCCTGAATGGGACAGCATCAGTCACATGGTTAGTTCCAGTCAGAGCATTTATTCTGAAATAATCTCCTGTATAAATGGTGATGCATAAAGAGCTGAAGAACGGGTATGCCAAAGAGCAATAAAATAAATGTCCTGACTCCTATGGTACAGCTGCCTTTGCATGCAGTCAGTCCCCATCAGTGGTTATAGAGTTGCCACTGTTAAATCATCTCCTAAATTCTGTCAGGTTTTGTTACTGTACAAATCTGACCTCATCCTGGTCCCCTGCCAGCACCAAAGAGCTGTTCTATTTACCCACTGCTGATGCAATATCTAAACTCAAAAGGTTTACAGTAAGATATTTAAGATGGAGGGAGAATAAAAAGCCAGTGCTAGTACAGCAACTTAATGCCTGAAACATAGTTTAAGGTAGTTTGCCAGTTTAAGAAAAAAAGAAAACCTCTTTGTATGGTTTAATCAACTTATGGAAAGGTCCAAGGAGTGCCAGAGCCCTGGGCTAGGATCAGGGAGGGTGCGACAAACCCTTCCCTAACCATCAACCTGCACCATTAGTCCTGCTGCTCACAGGTCCATAGCCTCAAACAGCCAGGAGGCACAAGGAAAGGCTTTTGAGCTGTATGTAAATACAGAATAAATGCAGGCTCTGCAATACTGCTTTTAAATGTGTTTAATTAGATTGAGTAGTTAAACATGCAGTTGCATCCTGGGGAGTACAGGGAGGGAGCCTTGGACAGCAGGGACAGAGCATCAGAGAGGTCATAATGGGTCTAACATCTTTACAAAGTCCTTAATTTTTGCACAATGATTTAGTTCTCAGGATGCTAGTGTAGGTATCCTCCTCGAAGATTATGACCAAGAACTCAGTATGATGTGACCATTTCAGAAATATTCTCTGAGTAATAAGTGGGTGANCCAGCCATATAATTTCCTTTGGGACTTGGAATACTGGAAATACACCACACCTCAGGATAAACACAATAAATGAAATATCATAGCTGGTTTTATTTGTGTGTAATATGTGGTAGCTTTCATTAAGAGGGGGGGGCTGAGCAGCAGGGCATCTGGCTGCTCTGTTTGCCCAGTTTTAGCTCTACTTCATAAATTCAGATAAAATCATGGAGAGGAAGCAAAGCATGGTTTGAGACCTGGGCATGCTCAGCTGGGGGAACACAGAATCCACTGCAGCAGTGGCAGAGGCCTTTTTGGATCACAGCAAGGCAATGAGATATCACTGCCTCAGAGATATCCATGGAACAAGCAGGCCTCCTCAAGACCCAGGAGAGGCTCCGTGCAGTTTATTAGAAAGCCAGCAAACTGCTGGAAGTCATTAGAGCAGGAATAAGAAAGGATGGGCATTACACTGTCACCATGCGTGGGAAGGGGGGGAGTAGTGGTAGAGATACTTGCTTTCAGCTGCTTATGCTGAATTTAAAAGCCTCTTATTTTAATATGCAATTTTTAGTGCTTTTGGATGCAAGTTGTCTCTGCATTGGTGGTATTACTGTAATTAAGTTTGCACATTGGGTTGGCAATAACAGTGTAACATTCTGCATAGTCTAATGAGTTTAAATTAACTTGTAATACTTGGAAGTTTGAGAGAAACCTCTTTTTGTGGTTGCTGTGCTTCTAAGAGCTAGAAAGGAGATCATGATGAGAGACAAATAATGCTCCAATGTGCCTATCCCTGCCTCACACTGGGTCCAGTGTGCATTTTTCAGACCATTTGATTAACTTTCACTTCACTCAGACCCCTAGTTTCTGGATCACACAGTCATTCTGAAGCACCTCCCACCCTTGAAGTAAGGCTGCACCACTCAGCTCTCCTTTCCCCCAAGCCTTCTTCCAAACTCTGTCCCAGTTAACCCTGCCCCAAGTCCCAGCCTGGCTGCAGTTTTTGTGTTCCCCCACTGCTGCCTACCAAGACACATCTGGTGGGCTGCTCTGACAAAGTCTGCACAGAGGAGGCTCCAAGAACAAAAGGCAGAGTACAGACAGAAAAAGGAAAATGCCATTTCTAGTCATGTCAGATGTGGAAAGATTTATAGCAGGTTCTTTATAAAGCTCTGAGATTTCCTGAAACTTTTAAAATGTCTTCTTTGAGCCGCACCTTTCACAGAAAGAAAAATTTTTCTGCATCTATATATAAATCATATGCCAACCACCTATCTTAGTTTGGCAAACTTTTCGTTCAGTGCAACTTCCAGTAAAATTTTATGTTAAACAGAAAGGAAAATGTTTTATAGATGTCATAACTCCCCCCCTTTTTTACTTGCAGCCAAACCACAGTAACTTCATAAAATGAATTTATTTTCCATAATGCATCAGAGATACTGTGATCAATAGAGTGGAAAATAGTCTGTTGTCAAATCCTGACATGAGTATTATGAAAAGAAGCAGAGTGCATATAATCTGTCTGATAAGTAGCACAAGATTTGTTATGTGTCATAAAATTTTTGAAGTAAAAATTACATTGTCTGCACCACAAACAGTGTGTGAATCTAACAAAAGCCATAATGTGTATCTGGCAAATAATTTATGTTATTGTAGAGAAGTTTTTCTGGTTTTGCTGTCATTTTTATTATTATTCTCTCATATCAGTGTAATACTTTGAATGTATATTTTTTCTGATCAGATGTTCCTATTGCTCAAACATGTTTCTCACGGGCATCTCTTTATAAGTCATTGACCTTTTTACTTGTTTAGACTCTTTTCAGGAGTGTAGGAATATGATGAATGATTAACTTCCTTCTGATGTTATCTTACTCCACACAGTTCATGTAGATTATTTGATTTTTCTTTTCTTTTCTCCTCTCTAACAAGGAAGAAAAAAGGGAAGGGAAGGGAAGGGAAGGCTACTTTAAAAATATTTTCAAAATCCTTGCTGGCTGATTTGCAAAATAGTGAAAAATCCTCATCTCTTTTCTGAGAAAATTGGCTTAGCAAAATAAAGATCAAAGATTTAGCAGAAGTCATGCTTTAAACTGAAATAAAAGTGTAAAATTCTCACATAAGAAACTTTTCAAGTTGCCATGTTACCCAGGCTTTCCAGTGATTTTGTTTGATTTTTGTTGTTGTTCATAAATCTGTGAAAGATATACAAAAAATATCTTTATTGGTATAAAATCCTTCTGAATTTTCTCTCCTTCCTCTGCAGACTGGTGGCTGCACAAAAATGTGCCAGTGCTCTTCATCATCCATAAATCAAGTGCATCAGCCACAACTGCTCATGACACTCCAGCTCTTCACCAGTGCCAGTGGTGTCGTTCCCAGTGGCACGTATCAGTTTTACCCTTGGTCTAATCACCCAGTTCATCCCTTTGTAATTGCTTGTGCAAATGTGCTAAAGCAGAGCATAGCCAGACACCACACAGGCACAACGGAGTTGTTATGTTATGTTGTTCCCCAGGCTGTTTCTCACTGATGCAACCACCAACCTGCTCTTCAGAAATACACAAATCAATGCTTTTCCCAACCCTTCATTCTTGGTACAAATATGTTAGCACACACTGGTTGGGTGTTGTCCCCAGAAAAACAAAATTATCCAGGGATCTTCTTTCTCAGTTCCCTCTAGTGTGTCAGCAGATTATAGAGATGAAGTCAGTAACAGATTTTTATATTCTTAGTCCTAAAAACCTCAGCACAGCTGAACTTTGCTCCATCTTAAAATGCTTTTTCTCTCCTTGGGGCTTTTAACACACTAAGTCTTTCAGTTTTACATGAAACCTTGCCTGGACTTCTAACAGTGCTCTCTCAATGAACTCCTTGGCTCAGCTGGAGTCAATGACCTAAGTCCTCTGGCCTGTAGGAAAGGCAGGATTTCAGCTCTCATTCTTGCAAACTTTCTTCATTTTCACTGTACCCCTTCATCTTTCTTTTTCATTTCCTATTGCTATTTCCTAAACCTCCTTCATTACTGGTTGGTATGCCTCAAATTCTCTATTTCCTTGGCATTTGCTGCTCTTCAGATGCTCCAGTTATAAATTTTGTATATGTGCTTGTTGTGCTTGTCTGTGTCCTGTTTCAAATGAAATAATCAGAGGCTTTTTCTGGCTGGGTACATCTGATATGAAGTTTCACTGCAAATGTGTGTGTTTGCTCAGCTCCCTGAGCCAGCTGACCGTTCATTTTTAACACCCTGCAGTGCCTGTGCTCATATCCTTGCTTGAGTGTTGACTCAGGATTTCAGTCATTTGAGGATAGAACATGGAGCAATGGGTACAAACTGAAAGTGCAGAAATTTAGGCTAAATAAAGGAATAAATTCTTTACTGTGAGGGTAGTGAGACACTGGAATAGTCTGCCCAGAGAAGTTGTGGATGCCCCATCTCTTGCAGTGACAAGGCCAGGTTGGATTAAGAGTTGAGCAATGTGGTCTAATGGGAAGCACTGGGTCTCCCCCCATGACAGGGGGAATTGGAGCTAGATGATCTTTAAGGTCCCTTCCAACTCCTAATATTTTATGTTTTCTAAAATACTGTTGCTTATGAATGCAAACAATTCAGGGAATTTTCCTTCTGAATGAAAACTGAACTTCTGATGGGTGGACCCACTCACTTTTTTGGTCCTTGCTGGCCAAGTAATGCAACAGGCACAGTCTCACCGAGTGACCTTTCTCTTTGTTGGAAGGATGCCCATGCCTCCTCCTCTTCATGGCCCTTTAATTGGAGATAATTAAGACGCCATGATTTTGAGAAGACTGTTTGATGCGTGAATTATTTTGACTGGTTATCCCCAGGATGATAGTGATGTGTCCGTGGTGATTGCTCCGTGGGTTGAACGTATTTAAAGCAGGAGCTTGCAGTTGTGTTCCAGAATACAAACAAGTAAAAAGGAGAGAAATACTGCCAGCCTGAATGGTGCCCTGCTGTCTTCTCTGAAAGGGTAGAGGTACAATACAGAAAGAAGGATTGATTCAATCAATCTGCTGGCTCCCGGGCTGGGCGGTAAGCAGTTTCTTCTCTAGATGTAGAAAAGATGTTTATTCATGGAGATCTCCACTTAGAATGTAATTGTTATCTTGAAAACTGCCAGATGGGAAGCACTGCCCTTCCTGCTTTTTCTACATGCGTTTACACCATAGTGAGGTCCTAAACTTTCTTTGAAATGCCTGTAAAATGTTTCTCTGTATTGAATCTGTGTTCTGAGTCTTTGAAGATTCAAAATCACCGCTTCTTTGGATAAGGAGCTTGCTAACAGTGGTACTCTTTGAAACTTGAGCCTTCGAATTGTTGGCTCATACAGCAGTCGGTTAAAAAGAAATGGCAGTTCTATAAACTGTGGGTTTTAGTTACAAAAATATCTCCTCCCTCCCTGAAAGGATGAGGAAGAAGGTTTCTCACTTCTCTTCCTCACCAACATTCATGTTCACCAGAATGCTCCCTGTTTAATTCACTTCATACCTGCTGGTTTTGCCAAGTCCTGATGCTGTTAACATTTTTTCCAACCTTTCTAAATGCAGTGGTAGAAAGCAATTGTTTTGTTTGGGGTATGGGATGTGATAACCAGAACTGAGCTACTATCTGAAGCATAGTCAGAAAATGGAATTTGCAAATGTTGTATCTTGCGGATGGAGTTACAACAGCGTTATTTTGATTCCAGCCTCTCAGTATCAAGTAACATATTGTAAAACCAAGAGCTGGATGAAGGATCTTTTAGAAGCTATATGCCATGCCTGTCATACATTCTTAAGACACATTGTTCTAAAAATATCTCAGATGATTTTATCCGAAACCTTTGGGTAAATGCACATGCATACAAAAAGGAATAATGATAAATCTGATTTTAATTTTCCTGTGATAATAAATGTTATTGGTTATAAACCAGTCATTAGTAATTAGCAATTCATTAAAATTTAATCTCCTTGAGTATGAATTTTTCTAGTATAAATCTAGTATAAAAATGCTAGATGTGAGTTATGATAATCATGTCTAGACTAAGAAGCATAATCCTCTTTCCTCCTTCCCTGACAGGTGTGTTTCACAGCTCATATCAGATTTTGTAACGCTACATTGGCCGTTTTTAAGCTTCCCCTCTGCTTCCAAATTGAAACTGGCAAAGACTGGATGTGAACAAATACTCCAGAAGTGCTATGAATTGTAATGCCAGTGGTTCTCGAACAATAGAGTTCCCTGCTGAAGAGCTAACACAATTGTTTTGTGTCTCTCAAGACCCGTTTAACTTGTCTTTTGGGAGTGGTCCTTGTGGTCAGCCGCCTCCCTGCTGATGTCCGAGCCCTGCTTTGCAGGGAGCAGGCTGGAGGAGCCTGGGCAGAGCTGTGAGCCAGAGGCCGATCAGCACAGCCAGTCACGCCCGCAGGCTCAGACTGACGCCTGGCCCTCCTGCCTTTGGCAGATAGGCACAGCCTTTGACTCATCTTGGAACCACGGCCAAGGGCTTATGTGGTTTGTTTTTGCAGCTCTGAGACTTAAAATCAGTTTAATAACACAAACTCTGTATCCTGCCATTCAGACTGACCTCTCTATGAGACCTGGAACTGTATTTGAAGAATACAGTTCTTGCTGTAGAGCAGAGTTTGCTGAGAGGTCACATCTGGAGTGCTGTGTGCACCCTGGGGCTCCTGAGCACCAGAAAGGCATGAACCTTCCTACAGAAAGGAGTCCAGCAAAGGACCGTGAAGGTGATTAAAGAACTAGAACATCTGATGAACAAGGCAAGGCTGACAGAGCTGGGGCTGTTCAGCCTGGAGAAGACTCAAGGGCAGTTTTATGAATGTGGGTAAAAAACACTGCCGGGGAAATCAAGGAGCTGGATTCCTGGCTCTTCTCGGTGAAGCTCAGTAAAAGACAAGAGGCGGGCAGGAACTAAAATGCATAAATTTCCATTTGAATACAAGAAAATAACTCTCTTAACCAGAAGGTGATCAAACAGTCTAACAAGTTACTGAGAGATGTTGTGGAGCCTCCGCCTTTGGAGGTACTCAAAGCCTGTCTGAATAGAGCCCTGGACAACCTGTGACCTTGCCTAGAGCAAGGGGTTGGACAGGACAAATGCCAGAGATGCCTTCTAGTCTCAGGTATTGCTTGCAGAACACATTGTCAAGAAAGTAAATCTACAATGTTTTTAACCTATTGGACAGACAAGGATACTTGCTGTCATATATAAACCTGTTAGATGCCTAAATGGAAAAACACCAAATTTAGCTGTGCTTAGGAAAATTACATAGGTACAAAATACAAACACTGCATGTATTTTATTCTTTAAAATCAGTGTTAGTTATAAATTTTGATGGGCTTTCTCTCTCTCTCTCTCTCTCTCTCTCTCTCTATGTCCTTGTGACAGAATTGCTCACTGTGACCACCATTTTCAGCCTTAGTGTAGAAGCAGCCACATCTTCCCTGCTGTGACAGGTGGTACCAACCACCCTGTGGGGCTTCCTTGCCACAGCTCGAGCTCTGCTCCCATGACCAGCAGCAAAAATCTTGTCCAAAAGTGAAAGGGGCAACTTTTGCAGTGGGCAGCCCTTGCATCTTGAAACAGCAGCAAGTTTTACTCTTAGCTAAATTTTCTTCAGTAACATATCCAGAAGATTTTGAAGGCTTTAACATGTAAGCACACATTTTAACAGATTAATAGCTGGGGGACTGAAGCTGACTTGAGGCTGCCCCTCAGGTTATAACAGAAGGTCAGAAACTGAAGAACTGCTGTGGATATAATGTACACAGGAATGACTGACACAAAAGAAGAGGAGCTGCCATGTCCAGAGAGATGGTCAAGAAAAATAACAAATTATACTCAGGAAAAAATACAAACTATAGGAACTAGGAAGACTAATTCTGATACTAAAAACCAATGTAGTCTTGTGTAGAAAAAGGACAAGGATAGAAAACCTTTTAAATAAAATTCATGTGCTTTTTCTCTGTTTTCCCTAAGGGTAGTGGAGTATGTTCATAAATCTATGACTAATTTTTTAGTTCTGAATCTCAAGCCAACTCTGCAATTACCTAAAACTTCCAGTATTTTTAGTAAGATTACTATATGGATGTTTCAGCCAAGTTAGTCACACACATGAACTCTTATTTTTTACTTAACATCTATTATTCATGAAGGTTTAGTGAAATGGTAGAGGAGGCAAACAAGGAGTTAATAGTTCCTTCAATAATGAAAAGGACCATATAATTGGTGTGACAGGTCAAACATCTAAAGATAGCCAAGTCTATCTTTAGACTTGGCTTCTTCTGTAAAAACATTATGAAAGATGGGAGGGTTTTTATGTAATTAACTGGTGAAGAGAGTAATGAGGCTGTTACTACAAGGAAGTGACATAGCATGCTGGTATTGCCTGGCTAAATGTGAATCTACTGAGTATGCCAGTTCTTTCCTTAGTTATGAACTACTAATATGACTTTGATATTAGTTATGTTGCATTTTAGAGCGATCTTTTAATTTTTTTGTAAGGTCATTTTTATAAATGATAGAATTCTTATAGTAAATCATATATTCTAACTTTCATCTTTTTTTCTCTTCTTTCTTACTTCTTCAACTCCAAGTATTCTTTTGAAGTCTTTTAAATCTGTGAAGCTGTATAAGTAACTTTTTCTCATATTCATATTGAAGTAACTCAGTTGTGTTTAATCTTGAAAAGTTTTAACGGGTATTGCTATAAATGCAAGTCTTGTCACATGTATGCAAATATTTTCCATAACACAAAGAATTGTTATGATGTGTAATAAATTACTTTGTGAGTAAATAGCACAATTCTCACTCTGAAGGCGTTAGAAATATATTATTGGACAAAGCAGTAATGTCTTACTGCTTACTATACTTACTGCATCTTGGCAAAGCTACCTTATGGATTTAGTTGCTATTAGTAGCAGAGCTTTATTAATTTCAGGCTTCTTGGGTCCCTACTTTTCATTCTTTTGGTATTTAATACTATATCTAGCAAACCTATTTCCAATAACAAGGAGAAATTACAAGGGAAGTTTCCAGTTCAGAGTCTTTATAGGTACTTATTTCATTGCTTCCTGTATAAAAAACTATGCTTGAGGGCTGTAAAATTTGAATGTCAATCTCAATTTATCTGTATTTTAGTAAAATATGACCCTTATTTTTGGTTGCATTCACAACTTATATCTTTACTGTTCGCACATCCTATATTCCCTTGCTAAAATTCTTAGTGGGGAACTGATTGAACAACATGGGAATTCAGAAAACAGAAAAAAATCTGGTAATACGTAAAGCCTTGTGATGCTGGCTGGGCTGTAACAGTCTTTCTCAACCAGCCTCTGGAGACTATAGATCTTGGGACAATCCTCTCAGCTATATTTGGTTTTCCCTTGATCACTCCTTAAAACACAAACCACAAAGGAGAATGATGGGACCACTGAAGACCTCTGTCTCCCTCACTCCCACATGATTAAATTGAAAGGACAGCCTACTCAGCTTGGCTGTCAAGGGGAAGGATTTTGTATAATGAATTCAAGACCCTGGTATTTTTGTGATGTGACTAAATGCCTCACAGCAGGAAAAGGTTTTGCTTGATTATTTGTGTTTTTCCCTTGTTGACAGTGTTTCCAAAACCACACTGCTGTTTTGTTCATAGCCATGTTCCAAGCCCATTAATTAATCCCTCTTTGCTCATAGTGCAGCAGTGCTTAGATGCTCCATACAAGCCCATAATAAAGACCTGAAATTCTTTTTTCCTCCTCTGAAATTACATTAAGTGAATTTGTCCAAAAGTTGGAAGGGCACAAGGCAAAGTAGGCAATAGAAATTATTATGGCGTGTTCAGGTTTGAACCCATTTTTGTGGGTAACCAAGGCAGTGGAGAGGTGGCGACACATTTTGACACTTGCCTAAAGGAAACACATCCCTTCTGCCCCAGCTGCATGTGCTGCTAACAGGAGCTAAAGCACATCTCACTGTGACATTGTTGTGGCTAGGTGGAGACAGTGTAGGTCTAGCATATGTCATGGTTCTATCTGCATTTTGGTCGTGTAGACATACAGAATCAGACTACAAAAACTTGGATGGATTATGCATGGCAGCTGTCTAATACTGTGCCAATATTTTGTCATCTTTGGTGCAGAGACAATTTCAGGAGGAAAGCGAGGCAGGATGAGGAGAGTGATGGTTTGATTTCAATCACAGCTGTTATCTCTCCACTGCCAGGTGAGTTTGCCAGGTTAAATCTAGAGTGTTGAGCTGGCAGTGGTGCTGCAGCTGGGAATTTGCTCTCCACAGAGCAGTAGAGCTGTGCCAGGAGCTGCAATGGAGGGAAGGTGGATTCAGAGGGGCTGGACCAGTAGCAGCTGGGGTAGGAAGTTTCACCAGCAGGATGCAGTAATCTCAATGCTCAGTGAATCTAGGCTCCAGAAAACAGAACACCTTAATTTACAAGGAAAAGATAAGTTTTGAGGTATATTAGAGGTATTAATTGGATCAGACCTTGTGTTGCTACATCAAGTGCTTCCTTTGCCAGCAAGAGATGAGTACCTGAACTCACATAGGGGTTCCTTCCTTTTACAATTACCTGATTTAGAGTGAGAGTTTGACTTATGCACTGCTTTGGTGTTAAAAAAGTGTTTCTAGCATTTAAAGCAAACAGAAAATTTCTTGGAACTTACAAAATCCTTAGAAAAGAAAACATTGTTTTTGCACAGATTAATAGAAAGGAAATGGTTAGTGATTCTTCCTTAACTAAAATGATCAGACTACAGAAGCCTTCTTTTTTTCTAACATGCTCCTCTGTGGTAAACTTCATGTTTTCTTGAATATATTTTTTAATAAGGACTTTCATAAATTTGAGAAGATTAGGGATTGGTTGAGTTGCAAAATGTTCTTTGCAAGGCATAATGTGGGACCAGCTCTTCTTATTTCAGGTCAAATGTTAGTATAAAATAAGGGGTTTTTTGTTTGCCCATTTTTGTGGAAATGGCAATGAATGTGAAGTCTGTAAGAGAGAAATTATGCAGCTTGGATTACCTTACCTTCAGCAAATGCTTTCTTAGTATCTATTGTCCTGAAAAGTATATTTCAGATTCATGCTCATCAAATCATGTTAACCCCTCATCATGTATCTCTGCTGCACCGTTTTGTGATCCATAATATAACTGGCATAATAAAGATGAAAATTTTTAAAGTACACCTCTCTAAAACAATGGCTAGAAGACTATATCCTCTCTCACTTGCATATTGGCCAGTTCTTATAACTTCTACTTGATGATAAAGCTCATATTTCCTGGAAACCTCCAAATTCCTGTGGATCACACAAGCTGCATGTAAGGATATACTAGTCCCAGATGTCCATCTGTCTCTTTGTTTGCTCAGCCAATTCAGCCAGGTTTCCTGGTACAGGGTGCATGAAGTGTCAGCAGGTCCAGCTGGAGACCTGCATAACAATATCAGAGACCTGGCTCACATGCTTATGTTTTGCTTCTGAAGACAGTATCAGAAGGAGAGGGAGTGTAGGATTCTGGTTTTGGAAGTCAGTAGAACTGACTGAATAAGGACTGAGGCTACTTGGTTGAAGACATGCATCAGTTCTCAACTAAGTGTAGCAACTGACTGTGCTGTCCTTATTTCTCATTCACCAAAATGTCCTAGAACTGTAGATTATGCTGAGTTGGAAGGAACCCTCAAGGATCAGTGAGTCCTGGCCTTACACAGAACATCCCATGGGTCACACCCTGTGCCTGAGAGCATTGTCCAAACACTTCTTGAACTCTCTCAGGCTTAGTGCTTGGACCACTTCCCTCAGGAGCCTGTTCCAGTGCCCAGCCACCCTCTGGGGGAAGAACCTTTTTCTAATATCCAACCTAAACCCCCCCTAACACAACTTAAGGCCATTCCGCTGGCTTCTGTCACCAGTCACACAGAGATGAGATCAGTGCCTGCTCCTCCTCTTCCCCTCATGAGGATATTGAAGAGCACAGCAAAGTCTCCTCTCAGTCTCCTCTTCTCCACACTGAACAGACNGAACAGACTAAGTGGCCTCAGCTGTTCCTCATCAGGCTTCCCCTCTTTATCATCCTCCTCTGGATGTTCTCTAGTAGTTTAATGTGACACCCAAACCACTGGACTGAGTGGAGGTGAGGCTCCCCAGCCCAGAGCAGAGGGGACAATCCCCTCCCTTGCCCGGCTGGCCGTGCTGTCCCTGATGCCCCAGGACACGCTTGGCCCTCCTGGCTGCCAGGGCACTGCTGGCTCATGTTCAACTTGCCATGGCCCAGGACCCCAGGGCCCTTTCCATGGCACTGCTCTGCAGCCTCTCATGGCCCAGTCTGTCTGTACATCCAGGGCTGCCCCCGCCCAGGTGCAGGATCTGGCACTTTTCCCTGTTGAAATTCATATAGTTGGTAATGGCCAATTCCTCCAATTGTTGAGGTTTCTCTGCAGGGCCTCTTTGCCCTCCAATTATGCGTCATTGTCAAACTTAGAATTTCTTTGAGTCCTGTGTCTAATGTATAATATACTGATATATATTTAATTTGATTTTTCAAAGGGAAGATATTCAACAATCTCAAGAATAAGAATGCCTGAAAAATTTCTTTTATCTTCTACTGAATTCCTCATTGGAGGGCAAACTTTTCTAAGGCAAGGTCTGGTTGTCAATTCATATGCTGTTTAGGAGCAAATCTTTCCACATAAAAAATTAGTTCTGCATTAAATGCTTTACCTCAGAAGAGTTCTTGTTTCTTTGGCAACTGCAGCATTACAAATGAATCTTGGAGCAAACACCTAAGCCCTGGAGGAGTGCTGAAATTTCAGGTGCAGTGTTATTCTCAGTGATTTCAGCTCAGTAATTTCAGGCAGCTTCCAGCTCAGCATGATGTACTTTGGAATTGTTTGTCTGACATAGTGAACCTAGATTTGAAAAGGGGTGAGATTGCAAACCAAAGCTTGAGACCTTATATTTTTTGAAAATTTGTTTCTTCTCAGCATAGCTCTTTCTTCAGGACAAATAATAACGTGAAATGATCCTTACCTTTGATTTGGAACCTAATGGGGGAAACAGGAAATCATTCAGGGTCAAACAACAGCATGAAGGCATGAGCCACAGTGTAACATTCCTATGTGACCTGTTAGGGGTGGGCAAACCCAACTGCACAGAGTGAAAATGCAACTGGCCCCTGGGCTTCCTGCCAGCCAGTGCAGCCTGGCTGCTCTCTGGGAGCAAACACTAAAAACTGACTGATTTTGTTCCATGTACAAGATGGTGCCCTTTCCTGCCAAAGTCCAAGTTCTCAGGAAAAAACATTTATTTACTGCTTAGGCAATTTTGTAAAAGCAAGCGAGTTCTACAAACAGAATAAAACCTGTCACCAGGCAAGGGTTATTTAGCTAGTCCTGTTATTACTGGTGTTTAAATACTTTTTTTTTTTTTCCCTAGCATTACTCCATCTCACCTTACTCGTTTACATATTAACCAAATTAATTAGTAGGGAAAGATTTGAGCCAGCTAGATTTTACTGTAACTGGATTACCTCACAGGAACATGCAATCCATCAGACAGGCTAAAGAAAACACTTTGCTGGGCCACAGTCTCCCTACAGCCCAGCCCATCTAAAATCCTGTATGAGATCACTGAAATCTCTAAGTAGATTACATGCTTACCATTGTAATGTGAGGAGATGTCCTGGTAACAAAACTTTGCATCCAGCAATCAGTTGCTCTTGCCTCAGCCAGCCAGGAACAGGGGGTGGTATGGACTCGTGCTCTTTAGTCATTTAAAGCATTCCCTGTCTAAAAGTAAGGCACATTTTGATTAAAAATGAGATGTACCTACCTTGGTTTTATGGGCAGCTGTTTTATTGTTTTGAAATACTTTCAGGGATGAAGTTATTTTCTGTTCTTCCGTCAAGCCAAATGTCAAAAGTGTGAATGATGGAACACCCAGATGGAACACTCCAGATGTAACCACACTGGCAAGTAGAAATCTGTCAACATTGTACTAGCAACAGGTATTATCATCATTGGTGCCAGTCCTGTCCAACCTGCCCGTTCCAGTATCTCTGCTTGCCCCTGTGAGCCCTCTGATGGGAACACTTTGTAAAGCACCATCCCATTTTAGCTGGTTGCTGGTCTGGAATTTACACCACAGTGGGGAAAACCCTGTTCTGGCCCTCCAGCTACACCAACCACAGTGAGTGAATTCATGTGAATCATTAGCCTGTTTTACTAAATTGCCCTTAAATCACTTCTACCAGCTGCACACTGCTCAGCATCACACCTCAGTGTCTATGGAACTGCTGTCTGCTATGGCATGGAGAGTGTCTGAAAGCCTCTGCACCACATGTGACTCTTGCAGCTGCAGTGGGGATTTGCTCCTTTATTTCTGGTTGGAGACTGGATGTGCTGAGCCCAACTGGGAGCATTCAATGGTAATTTTCATCTTCCTGCCTCGGGGGCTGTCAAGGCAGCAGCTTCCTTGTGTGGCAGAAATACAAATTATGTGGTTCTATTTCAGCCATCCAGAATATTCAAATATACTATACTGAGATTTACTAAGAAAAGACACATCTAAAATATTAAAATAATTTAAAGAATTTTTAGTCCCACTCCACCCTCCACCTCCTTTAAATGCAGAGAACTACATTTTGGGGTAATCTGGAGCAATGAGAAGAGAGGTCGAAGATCTGCTTCTAGCTTGCTGGAGTAACTTCATGGAATAACACCACTCTGAAATGTACAATTGCAACACAATGGTTTATAAAGAGAACAGAGTATGCAGGAACTGTTTAAAAATGGTAAAAATGTAATGTTTTCATTGTGTTTTGGAATAGCTTTCAAAAAAGTATATTATATTGAAACCAAACAGCCTGGAAAATGCTTTGGAATTTTGTTCTGAAGAAAACTGAATTTTTTGGCTTTTATCCAGCTCAAAATAAAGTCATACTACAAAATATGAGACACTTTTCTGAACTAGAATTTACATACTTTGTATGGCTGTTGTTGTATTGTTCATGTCCTACTTAAGTTGCAGAAACAGGGTGTGAAGACCATTGCAAGGTCAGTTTTTGTTAACAGGTACAAGGAGAGTTTATTCTTCCATATATTCAAATGTTCTCGTCCACTTCTTTTACTATTTTTTCCAGCTGCTGAGAGGTTTTCTGCTGATTTCCTGTTGGGAGGGAAATTCCACTTAAATGTGGAAAGAAGAGAAGTCAGAATGGGAAGCCAATACCAGATTAAAGAATAGGTATCTTGTCAGTATTCCACATGTGGCAGGGAAGGAGTACAATTCTTCATAAGCAGCTGCTCAGCTGAAGACACGATGTCAAGCTCCATTCTTCCAAAATAATGAGTGTTTCCATGTGGGGCTTCAACGCAGTGTGAGTTATTTTTCTTCTGCATGAAATCCTTTGGATTAATGCACTGTAGAATTTCAGCCTTGTGATACAATCTCAATTACATTTTGACAGGCGAAGAAGTGTCATAAAGCCTTACCCTATTTTCTCACCTTCTGAAACAGTTGTTGTGAAGGATGCCATGGTTGAACCCCAGCTGGTAACTCAGCCCCACCCAGACACTTGGTCACTCCCCTCACAAGTGGGATGGGTGAGAGGACAGGAAGAGTAAAAGTGAATAAACTCATGGGTTAAGATACAGACAGTTTAACAGGAAAAGTAAAAGCTGCACAATTAATTCACTGCTTCCCATGGGCAGGAATGTGTCCAGTCACCTCCAGGACAGCAAGGCTCCAACATACACGGTAATGACTTGGGAAAACAGGCATCAGCACTCTGAACTTCTCACCCCTTTCCTCCTTCTTCCTCCAGCTTTGTATGCTGAGCATGCCACCTAGGGATATGGGAATGGGATACCCCTGCAGTCATTTGTGGGCAGCTGCCCTGGCTGTGTCCCCTCCCAACTCCTTGTGACCCCTCCCAACTCCTTGTGACCCCTCCCACCCTCCTCACTGCTGGGGTGAGGAGAGGAAGGGGTCTTGACACTGTGTGAGCACTGCTCAGCAGAAACTAAAACATCCCTGTGTTATCATCATTCTTTTCGGCACAAATCCAAAGCACAGCCCCATACAAGCTACTGTGAAGAGAACAAATTCCATCCCAGTAACCCAAAGTAATCTGAAACTAAGATTTCTCTGACTCTCTTATCAGATTGTATTTACGAGGTGTGATTCAAAACACACTCATTCTTGCATCTGTGTTACTTCACCTGGCAGCCTGTTGCTGTGGACATTGGTCATTGGAATTAACACAAAATTCAAAGTGAAGATTTGCAACATCCTTACATTAACTGAGACAAACTCCTCGGAGATCCCCAATTCCTTCTGTCTTTCATTTAGTGCTCTAAAGTTGTCTCACCTTTTTCTGTCCAGTTTCCAACTTTGGTTTCAGGCAGCCATGCACCGCCCCACTGCTGCTATGGAGATGCTGCAGTGGCAGTGGTGTAAGCCACACAAGAACCCTCCCTTGTCCCACTCCCCCTCCTTACACAGCCTCTGTCTTCACAGTGGAGGCCTGAGTGTGTAGATTCTACAGGGGCCTCTGCACAGCAGCCTTCCTGGATGCTTTTGGCAGCTGCTGTACCTTGGAGTAGCCACAAAGATCAATCAAATCTTAAGAGATACTTGTGTGTAGCACTGGATTATTCAAGATGAACAGTGCTGCCTTGGAAAAGGTACCTCTGCACTGCACACTAGGGTTTATGTAATGGGGTATTGTTTCTGAAGTTACACACTAAATGTGCTTGCAGACCCTGTGTATGAGAAGGGTGGCTGCAGGGAAAAAAATCTGTGTCCCAAATCTTTTAAAATCTCCCTCTGTAGGCTCTCAATTGATGGAGCAGAAACACTTTTAATCTGCTCTGAAACGGAAAGCTCAGATTCCTCATCAGGATGATTTTCTGTTTGAGCTCTTTGCTTAAAATACTTAAGTATTTTCTCTGATACCAATTCAATACATATTGTAAATTACATGGAAACTCTTCCCTCCCTGGACACCTCAAATATTCAACAAATAGTACAGATAATCAACAACATGTCATCCATTTGCCAAAAGCCGACTATTATTCTGCATGATCAAATCACAAAATCCCCTGTGTCTGTCTCCTATCTGGGGCATGGATTTAAAAGGCAGCTGTATTCTGACTTCTATTCATTTGTTTGGAGCATTGCACAAGCCATGCTAACAATTACATAAATCAGCCTTTGTTTAATGTTAACTGATAGTCTTTATTGATTACTGGCCAAACTTCTTTTTGAATCATCTGTATTGAGTTCTGCATTTTATAACTCTTCTGGGTGCTATTATAAAAACCTGACCAATAAAGTCCTTTAAAAGAGCCATTTTACAATGTCCTTCCTCAAAACCCAGCTCATTGCATTAATTTCCAAAACCACACAGAAACATTCTTTAAATGAGTATGAATTAGATGGAACATCAGGGCTTTGTTTGATCTTTGACTAATTTGGTATACTATGGGAGCACTGTCATTACCCACTGACCCTCCCCACCACTGGGATAGCCTCAGTGCACACTGGTGCCCTTGCCAAGCCAATTGCACGTCTGTGACCATGCTCTCCCAGGTTCTTTCTCCTGTTCCACATTGTGGAACACAGGAACGGGATGGATTAATGGCTCATCATTTTTACTATTGTTATTTATTGCTGCCTTGCTGTGTGGGCAAAACAGATGCAGAGAGATTTAGAATGCAAACACCAGCTAAACCACGCAAAGCTGCTTGTGGATCCCTGAGTCAGCAGCATCCTGCTCTGTGCCTGGATGTAGGGGGAGGGAGCAGCCCAGCAGTCTAGTGACACATTGCTCTGCAAGCTGGACTCATGGGTCCACATGTGCCCTTTCTCCTTGGAGTGGTCCTGCTGCAAATTCGCCCACTGAGCTGCCAGCAGGGGTGGAGTGGGAGACTGCTGCTAGGTCACCATTTATCTTGTCTGATGCACTGTCAGTAAAGTGATCTCAATCAAATGTTGTTGAAAAAGGGCTTTCACAGTCTGTGGGGAAATGGATCCCATCTGTCTCTGAGCAGTGACATGCCTCATCTTTGCTTATGTGACGGATTCTTTTTCATACCAGATGTTATGTTAGCTGGGCTTGCCAGCCAGAAAGATTTTAGTGGTTTCAGAGGGACCGGGATAGCTCTTTGCTCAGCTGAGTGGGTTTGTCTACCATACCAAGGAAATACTACCTTTATCCTTGCTCAGTAGGAACAATTTGATGCACATTGGGTCTGCTGAGCTCTTTTAATGAGATCTCACTTGCGTGTGAGATTTGATCCCAGGGCACTCTTGACCCATCAGCTTTATACCAGTTGCCAACGGCCAGTTACTCATAAAGATGAAAAGCTCCAGTTTATTCCAAGGCTGGAAATAAATGAACTCCTTCCAGTTTACTGGGCTTTCTCACTTCTTCCATCACTCATCTTTGGCAGAAGTGTTAGTGTCAAGACTCCATTGACATTTTCCATGTCTCTGGCCACAGATGCTCTCAGCACATTAGACCTGTTTTGAGAGAGTTGTGGTGAAAATAGTTAGAACAGAATAGAATAATATACTTTAGGAAGCATCTTTAAGATCACTGAGTCCACCACTAATGCAGAATTGCCAAGTGCATCAGTAAACCATGTCCCTGGACTTATAGTTCTAGCCTCCCAATACACATTTGTGAGAGTATTGATTTCCAGTGTATTCTCTCTTCTACATAAATATTTTCAAGGAATTGAATATTTCTGAATGACTGGGGTCTTCTATTCTTTTAAAGAAACTCTGCATATGCCCCATGTAGACAAGGTATTTTGTTCATGGCATTCAGGTAGGATAGACTTGGTTAAGTCCTGTCTGTATCTCATTTATATTGGTGTCACTTGAAGCAAACTTATTGATTGCCCAAGTTTGGCACTTTTAGCATGTCATAGTTTTCTAGAGCTATTGTGCATGGCATTGGGCATAACATACAGACATAGAAAAATTTGTATTTAGCTTTTATTTCTGTGGGACATAACCTGGGATCCAAATCCATCCCTGTACATCAGGCTTTTGTGGCTTGTTGGAGCATGTTTTGGAAATAGAAAACTGTGGCTTGTCTTATACTACAGGTCTATTTCCCTTATTGATTGCTAAAAGAAAAATACTGGGGAAAGAAATGAATTGTTTCTCCTAATTATACTTTTATGCTAAAGAGACAAACAACTGTGCTAGCACTTGTTTGTGCAGGCCATGCAGTCTCATCCTGCTTCTCTTTGAGCAGCTCAGACCAACTCTGTGAATGATTTGGAAGCACTCCTGGAAGCTCAGTTGTGTGAGCAGAAAGGCACCCACCAGCCATCTCTGCAGGACTGTCCTGCCCCCAAACCTGGCTGTCCCATCCTGTGTCCCATTCCAACTCCTCAGGGGGAGAAGAATGCTGATAACAGCAGGGGAAAATTGCCTTTCTGGCACCGTTTTGGCCAGCAGTTCCCGTAAGGTGGGCAGGCTCCATTCCGACCTGCAGATCTGTTTCACTCTAACTCGCCTTCTTTGGAACCAGATTGTCACTGACCTACTACTTTCCTGTCCGTGGCCCAGCTTGGCTGCTTTCTTCACTGCTGCATGCCCTGGCACCCCACACCTGCCTTTCCATCTGCATGGCAACACACTTTACCCCACAACAACACCTTCAGTTCATGACAGCTATCAGCTCATTCTCTTTGTGGAAAGATCACTGTAACCCGATGTGCTCCCTGTGATATTTGGCAGCTTTACCTGGGGAAAGCAGCAGGGAAAGGAGAGTTAAGAGAACATCTCTGACTGCAAGGGTAGATATTATTGCCTTTTGCCTATAGTTTTCATTTCCCCCAGCTAATGCTGAAACTAGCCAAGAGAATTCCTTCTTATGCCAACTTGAGTACATCAAGAAGTCATTTAATGCAGTGTTCAAGTTTGGCCAGAGCTGTTTTGATTTAGTAATGTCTCTTACAAATACATGCCAAAGTATCTAGTTTTCTAGTAATAACTTTAGCCCTGGCAATATGACTTTTAGAACAAATACCAGGTTTTAAAATCTATCATGAATATGTTTGCAATTAGTTCACTTTATCTTTCAGATTTAAGAGGAGGATTTACTTAAAATGACACAACTATGTGGCAGACAGGCAATAATTTGATCTATGTAGCAAAATAGGGCTTTGCTTGAGAAAACAAGCGATTGTCTAATGTAAGATGTACAGAAATGGATCTCTTTTTATAGAAAATTATTCCCTCTAGCACTTTTTTAAACTCACAATACAACTGAGCATTATGATCTTTCTGCACATCTAACTTGAAGTGATTCTTTAACACATTATTAGAGATTTAAAGTGTAAAAAATTCAAGAAGAATTCAGATTGGGATTTTAGCTAGGTAACTTTAATCTGAAAAATTCAGGTTCAGATTCTCAGTTCCTGAGCACTGAACTTTTTGGTTTTGGATATATTGCCAGCTACCTCAACAAGGGAAAGTTCCTACTTCTTTATTTTAATTTCTTCTTATTTCAGTGATTATAAAGTAAGGAAAAAGTTTCAGAAAAACATTCTTTGTGGAAGTAAGTAACTTCTGGCAAGAATAAAATGTGATTTCTTAACAGGCATTTTGGAACAATAAAGTTATCCAGCAGCCTATTAATATCTAACCTACTATCACCATGTTCTTGACTGTGGTTTTGAAAAATGTCTACCTCTGAATCACGTTTTTCTCCTTTTTCTTCTCTTGCCTTCCTCCTCCACCCCTGTGCAGTCCCTTTCCAAATCATACATAAATTCTCAGGGATATCTCCAGGATACAAAGTCAAATCCATGTTTCATAAACAACACAACTTTTCAACATTTTCCCTTTATTAGGGAAAAAAGTTAGAGGCCCTTTAATAGCCAACACACAAAATGTAAATTCCTGCTGAAATAGCTGTACATTCAGTTTAGTTATTGCTAGTGTCTGGGAATGTAATTTGTCCTCACACACTCTTGTCTGCTATTGTAACATGAGCACTACAAAGATTTGGAAAGGTGTTTCTTGACTACACTGTTTATTTAATTATTAAAATTTAATTATTAAAAATGAAGAATTTGCTAAATAATGTCTTTAAAACAGTGTCTGTTCTCACAGAGGAGACCCAATTTGGACAGCAGCCAGTCTATTAATGCAGGAAACTAGTCAGCTTGTATAGAATATTTGCTAGTCCTTGCAAGATTCACGTTCCACTCAAATGTTTCCAGTACATTGATTGCAATACTAGTGAAGACCTCACACTTTTCTTTTTTATTTAGTCACAAGAAAGTACACATTTTCTTTGTCAGCAAAGTTTACAGTAAAAGCATCACATAGGCTCTGCCTTAGTCTGCTATATCTGGTTGTCTTGGTGTATTTGTTCTATTTACAGCAACCACAGATATTTCCAAGGAACACTTATATTGACAGGAAAAATACTGCAAGTATATATTCTTGGTGGAAGTATCAAAAAATTTTACATTTCACTTAATAAATCAGCAATTAAATGTGTCTGGCACTGGTAAGGAGGTAGAGACTGGGGTTCAGCCTGTAACGTAACCTCCCTCTCTTGCTCCAAATGTCAACCTCCACTGTTATATATTAAGAAGGACCTGGCACTGGGCCTTCCTATTACAGTGTTAACAATGATGTGAGTAACAGGGTCTGTGCAATGCAAAACACGTGGGATGACCCATTACAGCTGCAAATTGTCATTCAGTTATATTGCTCATTCACAGTTACTCTGCTGGAACTGGGGTCAGCTTATATAAACCTCAAGCTCAATTCCCTCCCCAGGAGCAGATTTGCCCCCTTCTTATAGTGACTCACAGGAGAGCAAAATCAGGCTCCTTGAGCAGAGCCTGAGATTTCTGCACTGTTGAAGATATAACCCAATCTTTGGGACTGCCTTCAGCCCAAGAACTCATACTTCAAATGTGTATTTGGCCTTGGAAAGCTGCAGTTTTTAAAGAGATCTTGCTTGTGCATATGTGCAACAGGTCACTATTGAACCCTGATCTCCTTGATATCCACTGAGACACACAGCTAGTACAAACCTTTGTGAATTTAAAGACCACCTACCTTAGCAATGCAATGAAGTGGAATGGTAAGGCATAATCTGTTTTCAACATTACATTCTTCATATTCCCATACATCTCAGCTGTTTCTTTATGGAATAGCATATCAACTTTTCAATCCAGCACTCTATCCCCCATAAGACTTGGACAATGCTGTCAGGCACGTGGTGTGATTCTTGGAGTTGTCCTATGCAGGGCCAGGTGTTTGACCTCAATGATCCATGTGGGGACCTTCCAATTCAGGCTATTCTTTGATTCTGTGATTTATTTGGTATTATCATGCGGTGGCAGCTCTCTGTCTTGTGCTTCAGAACAAATTCTGTTCAAATTCTGTTCTGTTTTAGCCGAGATTCAGATTCTTTTACACCTAATAAAACCACAACATTTTCTTACTGATACATACTTTTGGGTAAAAATCTTTCTAAAAATTGACAAGGTGTAAAACCACTTTAAGATACAAGAAGGAAGAGGTGAAAAATTTTATTAAAGTAATGCAACTGGAGATAAACATGTGCACTTCTGGGTATGAAACTGCCCCCATTATGTCCTGAAGAAGCAGCTGAAAAAGATTTTTCATATCCTAAACCTTAAGAGTTGTTTTTCTGTTTCCTTCATTCCAAGTGTTAGTTGCTACATTTTTGAACACTGACACTCTTATCATTTTAGACCATCATAAGAATAACTGCACTAGGGACTCAAAATTTAGGATATGGGACGGGTCTTTCAAGTCTAGTGGAAATACATGGAATACATGGAATACATCCATTCATCCCAGCTGTCTTGAATTAGATTTGCAAAAAGGACAGAAGACATTTTAATCTCATTTTTGTGTCTCTTGTTTAGTAAACAAAGTTTGATTCAGTGATTACTTATATGTCCAGATAGAGAAATCACTAGTAGGCCCTAAATAAAGGTAAATTTGGAGGGTTGTTGTTTCAGTAAGGAATAAGAAATACACTCACATCAACCATAACAGAAAAGATTTTATGGCGATCAGCAGAAATAATTCCAGTTGGAAGCCAGTCACTAGAGGTGTTCCCTAGGGGTTCAATACTAGGACCAGTCCTATTTATTATTGCCATTGATTAACTGGACAAGGGGACTGGGAGCACCCTCACTCACTTTGCAGATGACACCAAGCTGGGGGACAGTGTTAATCTGCTGGAGGCCAGGAAGGCTCTGCAGAGGGATCTGGGCAGGCTGGATCATGGGCTGAGGCCAGTGGTGTGAGGTTCAACAAGGCCAAGTGCCAGCTCCTGCGCTTGGGTCACAACAGCCCCAGGCAGGGCCACAGGCTGGGACAGAGTGGCTGGAAAGGACCTGGGGGTGCTGGTGACAGCAGCTGAACATGAGGCAGGGTGTGCCCAGGTGGCCAAGAAGGCCAATGGCATCCTGGCCTGGATCAGCAATGGTGTGGCCAGCAGGAGCAGGGCAGGGATTGTCCCCCTGTGCTGGGCATTGGTGAGGCCACAACCCAGATCCTGTGTTTAGCTTTGGGCCCCTCAGTTTAGGAAGGACATTGGGGTGCTGGGGTGAGGGAAAGAGGCCAGAGAAAGGCAATGGAGCTGGGGAAGGGTCTAGAAAGTAAGTTGTACAAGGAGCTGCAGAGGTAGTTTGGGTTCTTTAGCGTGGAGAAAAGTAGGCTCAGGGGAGATCTTATCGCCCTCTACAACTGCCTGAAAGGAGGTTACAGCCAGGTGGGGGGTCAGTCTGTTCTGCCATGTCTCAAGAGAAAGGATAAGAGTAAATGTCTTTCAATTGCATCAGAGGAGGTGTGGAAAAATGACTGGGGCTAAAATTAGACAAAACATGGAAGTAATATTTACATTCTAGCAGAAGTTAGTACAAAAATTGTAGGATGAAATGCAGATGCTACTCCCTGGATGGGATTACGCATTCAACCCATGCAACCACTTCACAGTGAACATGATGCATGACAAGTCACTCAAATTCTCCTTAAATGCTAAACCAGTATAAAAGTAAGTTAAAAATGGGAAGAAGTAAAAGAAAACTCCATCATAACTTCTGGGATCAGTCAACAGGGTGAACCTGTCCTCTTCCCCATATGGATGCCTACTGGGTAAGAACTGCATTTCATGCTTGCTGAATTATTATCAGGACCTTTTATTGGTGGTTAGAACTTGCCTGCATATTGCTTTGAGTGTATTTTTGCAGCCAGATACTATCACCATCAAACTTTGAACTTTAGCATGTCAAAATTTTCTGTTATATTAATAAAGAATTTATTCTTTAAACTGTGAGCATGAGTCCTTCACAGGCTCCAGCAGAGCTGCAGGCAGCAGGTAACAGTCTCGACTGTGGAGACCTGGGAGGGAGTCTCTCTTACGCTGTTGTTGTGTGTCCCAGAACAACTTGAACTGCCCTCCAATCCAGGTGGGGTCACCATCTCTGGAAGTGTCCAAGAGTTGCCTGGATGTGGCACCTGAAATTCAGAGAGAAAGCCTTTCTAAAGTCAATATAGACACAGATTACAAGTTTCAGGCTAGATGGTGTGTATTCTAGCCCTTTGCATCAAATCCCAAGACAAATGGAATTTTTTTGAGAAATACATCAAAACCCACTACACTCAGAGCAGATTCTGAAGATACTGCTGTTAATTCTGATCCTTTCTCAAAGTACTATGCATACAAGATATGGCAACATATATGTTGGTGTAATTAACTTCTGAATCTAGGAAACTGTAAATCAGTACAGGATTTAAACTGTGTGTACTTGAAGGAAAATAAATAGAAAAATTGTGCAGTGGATATGCTGCAGGACATTTCATTGTGAGCAGTCATTTATCAGAATAGTGCATCTTCTGGTGATAATTATTATGCACAAGAGTTTATTTTGCATGAATAGCTATTTTCAAAGTTCAGAGAATGATTGTGAATGTATGGATGTGTGTGTAACTACACAGGCATTCATAAGTTGAAATCATGGCTGTGATATTTCAGACAACAGAAAAAGCAGTACAAAATAAAGGCTTATTCCATTGCAACCTTATTCTGTGCCTGCTGACGTCTGTGCATGCTCTTTTCCACGTGGCTTCAGCAATCGGAGCTTATCCATTTGGGTAAAGCTCTGAGTTCTGCATGGTAGCACAGTTCCTCCTTTATGGCAAGTTGCTCAGTGTGTGGGTCTCTCACAGGCACAGCAACTCTCAGCAGACAGCAAGAGTAGTATTATTTGGCTGGAAAGCTGCCTTTAAAAATATAAAGATACAGTTATTTCCTGGTAAAACTACCATCAGATGGTATCTGTAATTACAACCTCTCTTCTCACATCCATCTCCCTCTGCCAAGACTGTAAGGATTTTTCCACTGTTCCCTGACATTTCAAGCTCTTCCCTGGTCCTCTGATGCTTATGGCTCACAGTTAATCTCAGTTTAATATGTAAATATATCATTTCCAGAAATGGAGGTGCAAGTCTTTCAGACATGGCCAGAATTTCCTTTTGGTGACCCTAACATGACTTCAGCATGGTGCCTTTACTGGTAAGAAAGTCATATTTTTACCTTGAGATACTGTTGTGGGTAAACTCTCTTGAGTCAGGGCAAAGACAAACCACATTGCCCTCTGAGATCAAGGAGAGGTGTCTCCCCGGCTGTTAAATCTCTGACCTCCCATTCCCATAGACGGGGATCAACATGGTTATTATCATGTCTGCTTTCCTCCCAAAATGATTGAAGTTAAATTTGTGCTTTTCTCCTATGACTTTTACTCTGATATGGGCCAAGGCTGATGGTCAGTGTTAGGGATGACCCAGATAGACCAGAGACACAGACCTGGGCCAGAAATGGGACAGGCAGGACTCAGCAAGAGCAGGGGGCTCACCCAAACTGGGCAACAGCCGTGGCTTTCCAGAGGGGCTCTTGACTGGAAACATCTTGTTTCTTCAGGAAACAGGGTCTACAAAAGAATTTAGAAATTGAAAATATGACCTGACAAATCACTTTTAAAGGGTACTAGCTCCAGTGTAGCCATGCAGTCAGTGTCAGTACTGGGCAATGAGCTCAGACCACTGACCTACCTTGTCTTAGGCACCCCAAGTTGCCAATAAACATTTCTTCATCTTCTGTGCAGGAAATAATACACCATTATGCCCAAAATCTTCTTTGTGGACTAAGACAAAGCATGACACATATATAAATAAAGCCAAGAATCTATTGTTACAGCAACAAAAACTGTAATGGTCTACTTCAAGGATCATTAATTAATCTAAAATTCAAGAATGTAGATGTTATTATTGCCGGAGAGGGGAGACCAGGAATGCAGTTAGAGCACTTCTCAATCATAGCAATAATAAAATTTTCATGCATATATTTATTTTCTACCCCTTTCCTTGGACATATGCTCACTCTTCCACTTTTCTCTGGACCTTCAGGAAGTCTGGACCAACTGGAGAGGATCACAGTGTCAACCATAGCCCCTGAAGTCACTCACTGTGAGGAACATGCATTGGATTCTTCTTCCTTCCCCAAGATGCACTTGGGATAAGGGTATTTTTAAAAATATTTTCCAGACCACTTTTATACAATTCTTTTGCTTTCCTGGTCTATGGCTTCATTTTACAAATGTATTACTACATATAGTATTATTTATGTATGTTAGATATTATTTCCTTGTTCCATTTGTTAGCGGTAAAATTAGATTAGTCCAGATTGGGATCCATATTTCTAAAACTGATAACTGATGAGTCTTCAGTGCCAAGCCTGTGGCCCATCTCTTACTGCTCCATCCCCCTAAGCCTCTGTGATGCACTCTGTATCTCTACTTCTCAGACCTTCTGCTGTCATAGCACACCTCTATTTCTTAGTTCTATATGGTGTGTCAGAGTCTTAAACATCTCATTTAACACAGTACCACTGCTTACTACTGCCAGCTATATAAAACCATAATTGTACCATGGAAGGATAAACACAAGTAGAGGGAATTAGCCATAGGCACCTGGGTAACTGGAGGCTAAACAAAGCTAAATAGAGCTGCAGGCAAGTCAGGAGGTATTCAGACAGCAAACCTGTGGAGTCTCAGTCCTGAGGCCTTGGCAAGCCCCTGCAGAGCTCATGGGTTCTTGCTGGAAGGCAGTACTGCATTGCAGGGCTGCAGGGCTACACAGCAGAGAGGTGTTGTCTCTGGAGATACTTAGGTTTCCATAATCACTCTCTAATAGCAACATATTCACAAAGAACTCAAAACATTTCACAGTCATCTTCCAGCCATGATGTATGTGCAGGGACTGGGAAAGCTTGGGTTTTCTTTTAAAGCTGCTGGGTTGTAGGAGTAGCTGAGGTAATTTGCCCTGTTCAGCCTGGAGAGGAGGAGACTGAGGGGAGACCTCACTGCAGTCACAACTTCCTTGGGAAGGGGAGTGCCAGGCACTGATCTCTGCTCTGTGNTAAATATTATTATAAATAAGTTCTTTAATGTTGTTTCATCCTTAGCAAGGATAAATTCAAAAGTTTCTATTTCCAGTCGTATAGCATATGAAAGAAAATTCTATTACTTATTCAGAAATTATTAAGACTTTGTTTTTTCCCAGACTGTCTGATCAGTTTGACTGATCCAGTATGTTTAGGACACCTCACGTGAACAGGGTTTAAGAACTAGAGCTGTGTGTCTGGCTGATTCTCTTCACCTCTTCTGTTCCTGTTTTAGTTTGAGGGGATAGGCTAGGGCATGAAAAGCCA
>VXBB01017099.1:174868-189703 GCA_013399915.1 Illadopsis cleaveri
TTTTTTTTTTTTTCAGGGGGATGTCAGTAATGAAAAAGTAGGCATCTGCTGTCTACCATCAGTGTGGGCAATAATTATCCAGCAAATCATAGCTGGAAGATACTGCTGTCAACAGGATTTACAGGATTTGAATATTTTCATTTTATTGAAGAATGCCAGTTTCCTTATATATGTTGATAAATAAATGTGCAAGAACTGAGCAAGTGTGTTTGTTGTAATTTATTTTCTTCCAGCCTGAAAGTAGATATCTGCTACTGTTCAGTGACACCCATATCAGCAAGCACTGACACAGGCATAGAGTCCACTTCAAAATATGCTGATAATAAACCTTCTATTATGTTAAAAATACGTATCTTGAAAGACTGTGAGAATACTGTGTTGCAGTTTGTGGTTTACCCCAACTCAGCCTCATTTCCTAGTAATTGTGACACTCAAAACCTTGTCACTGGTTTCAGAAGTGCTTACTGCCTGAGCTAGCACCATGCAGGATCACCACAATTCATACATGAAATATTGGCTATTTTATCACACAGGACCATTCAGTGGGACCTGGATAGGCTGGAGAGTTGGGTGGAGAGAACTCTAAGGAGGTTCAATAAGGGAAAGTGCAGGGTCCTGCACCTGAGGAAGAATAACCCCAAATACCAGCTCAGGCTGGGGCTGCCCTACTAAAGGGTAGCTCTGTGGAGAAGGACCTGGGAGTCCTGGTGGGTGACAGGTTGACAATGACCCGGCTGTGCCAAGGCTGTGTGTCCTTGTGGCCAGGAGACCCTGTGGGATCCTGGGGTACATCTGGATGTGTGTGGCCAGCAGGTCGAGGGAGGTGATCGTGCCCCTCTGCTTGGGCCTGGTGAGGCCACACCTGGAGACTCCAGTTCTGGGCTTCTCAGTAGCAGAAAGACAAGGAGCTACTGGAGAGGGTAGGACAGCAAAGACCACAAAGATGATGAGTCTGGAGCATCTCCTTATGAGACTGAGGGAGCTGGGACTATTTGGAAAAGAGAAGACTGAGATGCACATAAATCTATTTAAGACTATAAATGCACATAAACATCGCAAAGAAAAGTGCCAAGAGGATGCTGCCAGACTCTTTTTGGTGGTGCCCAGTGACAGGACAAGGAGCAATTGCCATGAACTAAAACACCAGAAGTTCCACCTCAACATGAAGAAAGCTTCTTTGAGGGTGACACTGGAGCAGGCTGCCCAGGGAAATCATGGAGTCTCCTTTGCTGGAGACATTCAAAACCTACCTGGATGTGTTCTTGTGTCACCTCTTTTGGGTGTTGAACTGGATGATCACCTGAGGTCCCTTCCAACCCAAATAAATCTGTGACTCTGTGAAAGACTATTTAAAGCAAAACAAATAGCCAGTATTTCCGGATGAGTATAAGTTCAAATGCACTTTGCACTCTGAATTCCCAAAGAGAGGCTCTCAGCTTAGCTGGTAAGGGTTGGGACTCAGCCCTCTGGAACCATGAACTCTCCTATCAGAGAAAAGCCTGCAGGATCAATCACAGGAAACTGAACACAGTTTAGGGTGTCAGTTTCTGGACACTGCATTTAGGGGGCAGATGCATAATCTAGACCTTGCTCTCCTTCAGGTGACCTCTAGCAATACCATGACAGCTCTAAGAAACTCAGGTAGAGAAAGGTCCAGTAAATCTGTGCTGATGAATTTTACATGCACCTTAAGCAATGAAGTATTTGACCTTACAAAGACCTGAGCAACCTTGAGGGAGGTGCAAAGTCCACCTGCATTGCATCAGTTCCAAAACATAAACATGTAAGTAGTTATGGAATTAGGCACTTTCAGGATTGAGTGGTGGCTGAAAAAGGTATTTTAAATATATAATTTGTGAATTAGATGCCTCCGTGCATGTAGCCCCAAACATTCTTGTTTTGCAGCTCATGACAGCAGCTCATATGTTGGCTTCTCTACGCTCTAGAACATACCTCTGCTTTGGGCTCCTTAGTCTTGCTCAGCAGGGCTCTGAGATAGCAAAAGCTCAATTACATTATCTCCCCCCTGATAGAGATTAGGTTCTGCTCACTGTCAGACTATGAAATTACAAACATTTGAGCAGGAATTAAAAATGAGCCAGAAAGAGTTCAAATTAACCACTGAAACAATATTTCAGTGACAGCTATTCACAAGAGAAAAAAGTATCTGACAGGTAAAATTTTGACAAAAGTTTTCATGAATTTTTAATACAAGTTCTAAGAATGCAGCCAGCTCAACTGGAGTAAAGATTCAATTTCAAAAGGCTACATGTACAGTGAGTTTATACAAAAGTAGAGTTGTTTCAGACAGAACATGCCTGATGCACCAATAATAAGAAAAACTTGGAGTCACCCCTACAAATAAACATGTAGACCCCACTTGACAGTTTAATTTTATCAACCCGTTTTTGCCTGTTTTGCTTTGTTATGCTTGTTCCTCCCTCGGGCAGCAGGGACAGTGACTGTCCTGTGGGAATATGGTCCAGCAGAGGGTAGTTAGCAGGAGGATGGCATGGTATGGTGTGAAGGGCAGAAGGCAAGTCGTGCCTTGCACATGAGGGGGTGTATTGCATCAACACTGAGAACCATCTAGACTCAAAAAGCGTTTTCTGGTTTTGGGATTCCTGTGGATAGGCAGCTGTAGCTCCTACTGGGAATCTGACCTGTACTAGAGCAGTGTTAGCTTCTAATCCCAGTTTAGAAAGATGCTAAGAGTGAGAAAAGTTTTTCAGATTTTGTATAAATTCTAGAATATACAGGAAATTATTTGGCATCTTTTCTGTGCAAAAATTTTTAGACTAGTTTACTTGTGTCAGCTACACATGGGAATTTAGGTATTAGAGCTGTGTAACTCCCTATACAAACACTGGGCATTCTTGTTCAATATGAAGCCTAATTTGAATTACTTAATTTCAGTAGTGAGCGAATAAGGCTAAATGGGAATAGCATGAATCCTGAATGAGCACATGAACATAAAGTTTTAACATTGTTCAGCTAATCTACTTTAGGTCTATTTTGAATGAAATTTCCTGACTATCCAAGCAGACAACTTTTTAAGGCCCATAAGGAGTGCAGATCCTGTAAACCTAGCTAAAGGTGCCTGGCTCATGGAGAGGATCTCTGCATCAGGTGACTTGACTCCCTGAACAATTTGTGTACACATTTCCCAAGGGAAGAAGAAAAAAACAGATAGAAGTAGTCAGTGGATGGAATGAGCACTGGGGTCATGAGCACACAGCCCCCAGAGAGCTTATGTCCTTCCTGTACAGCTTCAGATGAAAGTCTTTATAGCCTTGGGTCTAACATCCCAGAGCACTCTTTGGGAGGTGGGCACCAACAGTGTGCCCTGCTAAGGAACAAGGTAATGCTGAGCCCTCACTGATGCCAATTGAATATCACTGCCTCCTGCACAATGTCCTGGATGGCAGTGAAATAGTTTCACCCACATGTAAGAGATTCCCAGCTCCTTTGGCCTCAGAGATTTAGGAATGTATGTCTCAGGAACAAGCATCTATGATTACGTGTGAGCTAAGTCTTGCCCTTTCCTTGTTGTCTCCAAGTGCAGAAGAATGCAAGGGAGGTTGTGAGATGACCTTGGAACCCTTTGAGCACTTACTGCCAGAGGTTCCTCCTGGTGGGACTGCTTCTGTATTTTAGACCAAGCAATAATGATCCTAAAGAGAAAATAACCACAACTGCCTTACACAGGATACTTCACCCATTGGGCATTCATGATTCACAATGATCCAAAGGGAAACCTGCAGCATCCTTCAGCTTCTCTCTTCAGTTGTCAACAAACAGCTCCACAGTCTGCACTTGGACTATTGGGAAGGAGACAATTACTTCCCCCTTCCTTCTCATCTTTCTGCCCTAACGAGTTCCAGACAGGTTTTCCTTACCACATTGACACACTGAGCAATGTTACAAGGTGCAGAGTCTGCCCTTTATCCAGTTACTACAGTGAGCAGTTAAAATTCTTTCCTCCCCACTCCCAGGCACAGGGATTCATATTGCTCAACTCCTTCAACCAAATATGCTCCTCAATTGCGGTTCAAAATGTGAGCAAACAGTTTTTGAACTGAGACACACTTCCTTGTCATTGCGTGTGCTGGGGGGCTATGAACAGCAGAGACCAGACACATATATTTGAGACACTGAGAGACTGAAGTGCTGTTGCTGATAGCCACCTGGAAGAAAAGGCTGGCAGAACAGGACAAGCTCACCACTGAGCTGCTCACTACTGCAGGATGATGCATTGGCCACATTTTTATGCAGGGTTTAACGCGTATCATCACAGCTTCATTTTTACATCTGACTTTCACGTCACTCAGAACAGAGCTTAAAGGCACCTTGCCACACTATTTACCCTAAAGCAGAGGTACAGCTGCCTTTCAGCTACAGCTTCTGAATGGATGTTGTTTGTGGAACAGTCCAAGCTATCTGAGAGCAACTGCCTATGCTTATTCACAAGTGACTCCCACAGAGACAGCAGTAAGGAAAAGAAAAGAAACTGCATACACTACGTGTTTGAAATTAAAGACTCTGCCAGATAAGGTAATTGAGCTTGAGAAGGCATGCTTTTCTTACCAACTAGCAATTCTTCATTAGCACATTCAGTCTGGTTTGCATTAATCTTTTGGAAAGACTGTTTCTACACAGCAGCTACCCACGGGCACAAAGCAGACCTGGTACCACACTGACAGTAGGGACCTTTCCTCTGATAAGCTTGCTCCACAGATCCTGAACAATGATGCAGGCAAACAAGGTTTTCCCAACACTTACTAAAGTTCTGTAAAACATTCTATATTTCTTACCACTATACGAAATAAAATCTACTCTTGATAGGTAAGCACTGGCACAGATCGGACACAGCAATTGAGTCAGCAGCATGGTCTTAAATTCCTTTGATTTGAAAATTGGTGTAGTCTTCTTGCCTGCAACATTTCTCTCAGCAAAGCAAAATGAAAAATACTGAATGTGCAGCACCCTGCCAAGATGGGACTGGGGACATTGACAATTATCATTGTCTAAGTGCTGTTTTGCAACATTGTTCACATGTTTGCAACCAGAAATTGCCTGAGAAACTGAACTGGTGTTTGTGGCTCTTTCCCCAGGCACCTTAGGAAGCCTTGGGGTGGAGGTGATGGGTACAGCAGCCTCCTGCGGGACAGGAATCCAGCCAAGTGCCCCTCAAGGACAGCAAAGGAACTAAATGTCTCCTGCAACTCTCACCTGAGGGCTAGTGACTAAAAATCAAAGGGAGGATACTCTCACAACATTATTTCACCATCTTAATTTTTAATTAAAGAACTGACTCTTTTTTTTTTTTCCAAAGAGAATGTCTGAAAAAATAGCACGGGGTGTACCAACCGAAATACAGTTGCCTTAACTCACTACAAATAAAACTTTGTACTGCCACACCTCGCTCTAAAATTTTTTATTTATTTATGTGATGTTCTTCTGGTGCAGTTTTATTTTCTCCATTAAAAAAATAGTTGCTACTGCCAGTTAAAATGCTCAAGAGAGAAAAGATGAAATTCAAAATGCCTGATTTTACCTTCTTAAAGAAGGTTTCCATGCACCTTGGAAATGTCTTTTTTCCAAAAGCAGTACATTCTTCATTTCAAATGATAATGTCATATTCCCCAAAACAGGGGATGGTTTTGATTAAAATTGCAGGATAGAGCTTTTTGACAGGCAACTTCCAAATTCTGTATGTTAGATTCAGTTGTAAATTAGCAGAGGAGGGGAATACACTGGGCTTAACACTTTGGGGTTGATGGAGGGATGTAATTTCAACTCACTGAGCCTGATATTCTTCCCAGTGGAATCAAGAAAAAAAAATCCCATTGACTTCTAAGTGGGAACAAATTAAGTACTTAGTTTTAAAAGGAGTTGCCAAGTGGCAAGTCTATCAGTCAGGCAGTACAGGAGATGCCTTTTAACTTTAGAAAATTATGAGTTTTACTTTATCTAAAAGTAATTTGTGCTTAAATTAACTCAGGGCATGCCTGAGCCTCGCTACCAACTGCATGAGTCTGAAGTACACCAAAATTACATTACTTACATATACTACACAATTTACTTTTCTATGTATAACACATACTATACTGCACAGTGTTACATTGAGAAATTACTGAATTACAAAGCAGCACCTCAAGCTTTAGGAAATGCCAGAAATAAGTTAGCTCATGTGGCTAATTCAGCTTTCCTGTGAATATACATCCAAAGTATGCTCCAGTGACATGATCATTCTATGATTCATCTGAGAAGGCCTTTATCATACCATTCATGGAATGGACAGTACCTCACTGAGAATCCTCACTACTCTACATGTGGCCCCATTCCTTATTTCCTAAATAATACTCACACCTCATTTTGAGGCCTAAGTATTAATTTTCTCAGGAGGGATTTTTTTAAAATAAATCAATATCTAAAAACTAATTTCGAGAAGTTTATACTGATATTTGCAACATTTCAAGAATATGATCTGGGTTTACTATTCCTTTTGCTGCTAATGGATTACAAATGTTCTCCAATTTGTGCTGGTCTACCTAAAGAAATTAATATCTGATTATTTTCTTCCAGGTGACTTTGCATTTTGAAGCATTTCCTTTATCCAAAGCAGAATGTGCATAACCTTTGGTGGAAGTTGTGAATTCCCAGCACTTTATTCAGTGTAAATCCTTGAGTTTAAACTCAAGCCTACACAAAATGGAGAGCATATAAATGATTTATCTCACATGGCTTATATTGCAAGGAGCCTGAGCAGAGACAGGGACAGAGTCGAGTTCTCTGAACACCATTCTGCAAGCTGACAGCCACCCGTACCTGATCTTCACTCTGCTGGTCTTTCTCACTGCGCAGAGTACAGCTGATGCTGCAAAAGAAGTAAGGATTAACCAGATAACAACCTCCCTGAAAGACCTGAAGCTGATTAGGACAATGCTTTATATCATGTGCACTTAATCAGGCAGGGAAACACTGCAAAAAGTTCTTTGACCATGTCTCATGAGGTGCCTTGGTATACTAGTTACCACAGGCAACTTTAATTCTGAAATGTTTTTTAAATATTAGTTTTCTTTTTTACTGAATTATTAATCTTAGTACTCCTTAACACAGAGTTTTTTATATGCACAATTTCCTAAACGGACCTCCTCTTCCCAAGAAAAAAGCATATGACAGAACACATGAGGCCACACTGACATCCACTGTGCTGCCTGACTGGGCCTGAATTATGGCATCTCATTCAGCTCCAAAATCCAGTTCTTCAAGTTTTCAACTGCCCATGAGACCATCCAGCAAAGAAAGTAACTTCTAAAGATGGAAACAAAACGTTGCTGTGCTCACCACCAGCAGAGCTAAAGTTATCCATTTTCTGCCTGCTCATCATGGCTATTTGCAAACAGCAAAAGACCTCAGATGCTTTAGAAGCCCAAGGTATTAATTAGGCACTGGTGGAACAGGCTTTTGTAGTCACAGGGCTTTCTCTCCTCACCATTTTCTTATCTTCCTGTTCCCTCTTCAACTATCTCTGACATCCACCTTGTAGCTGACAAGCATGACATCAAACTTGTGTTCCAGGCTGCTGCTCTTCTCCCATGGCCAGGCCTAAAGAACTGGCAGCACTTACCCACAGCTTCTTGGCTCAGCTTGTGGCCCGAGAGGTTCAGCCCCATCTGAAGGAAGGGGGGCAAGAATTACAGACAAAGCCTCACTTAGCTGCTGCTGACTAAGGTTAGAATCAAGACGGCCTGGAGCAAAGAGGAGTTACAGAAAATACATCTGTCAAAATTGAGCACAGCAGGGCTAAGAGAAACTTTAGTATAATTTGGAAATAGACAAATTTTCGCAGCCTGTCCAGAAAGCACATCTAAGGTTGTAAAAGATAATGAGTCTGCCAAATATCAAGTCCCTCCTCTGAAGCTTGAAAGAACTAAAGACTTGCAGCAAATTTTTTACAGAATTTAAAAACTCCCCTTTTAATTTTTTTTATGAACTCCTGTTGAAAAATAGCTGAACAATTCTCACTTAAGCTCCCTGGAAGAATTCAGGTTGCAGCAGACAACCAGCATGGAAGATGCTACTTGGAATGGTGAAGGTCTGACAAAATAATCAGTTACTGCCAACAAAATCTTGTAATTCGCCAGAAAGATACCTGTGCCTCACTAAGTAACGTAGGTAGATGTAGGTATTTTCAGTGCAGGCAGCTGATAAAAAAAGTTTTTTAAAACTGAGCCAATTCTATTTGCAACATATTCTTGCTTTTTTTTTTTCCCCCAGGTTCTGTTGGTGATTGTCTTGCATGTTTCATCATCACAAAATTCTTCTATTGACCCCTCTAGGCTGGGTCTTACAACACATATATATGAAGTGTACCATGCAACTGGACCCTGAAAGAAGGCAAGAATGTAGAGAACATGCACAAATCATAGGGGTAACTCTCTTCTGCAAGTGTCACAAAAGAGGGATAGAAATCAAACCTACTAATTTTAATATGCTGCTAATTTCCAACTATAAACCCCAAAATTTGAACAGAAATATTATTCACACTCCACTTGCTGGTGATTCTACAGAGATATATTACCCTGATGGGTTCATTCCAGTTTTCACAAGACTCAGCACTTTGAAAAAAAACAATACCTCAGTGGATCCTCTTGCAGATATCAAAACTCAACAAGAATACTAGAGTTTTATTACTTATCTACACAAACACTGTGATGCATCAAAAAAAAATTACATGAATCACATGAAACAAAAGTGTTTATGATACAGAGCAAATTTGCTTTCTTTCACATTTATTTATTTAAATTGTTAGATTTCCTTTGGTGCTTCCATTGTCCCACATAATATACATTCACATTACTGTAGAGTACACTTGGATCCCCGACCACACCACTCAGCAGTCAGTTATAAGTGGTCAGTGTCATACTTGGTCCAAATACGATTAATACTGTAGTTCTTGAATAGAGAAGCAAGCATTTAGGAGTTCAGGCTCCCTACATCATAAACTCATGGAATATGCTGAGCTGGAAGACACTTGTCAGGATCATCAAGTCCAACTCCTGACCCTGAGGAAACTGACTTCTGACAGAAATCCCCGAGTCACACCATATGCCTGAGAGCATTGTCCAAACGTTTCTTGTACTCTCTCAGGCTCAGTGCTTGGACCACTTCCCTCAGGAGCCTGTTCCAGTGCCCAGCCACCCTCTGGNAGCCCTTGTTAAACTTCACAGTTGATAACTGCCTTGCCCTTTACTTCGTCAGGGTCTCTCTGTGGGGCTTCTCTGTTTTTAAGGGAGTCCACAGTCACTCCCAACTTAGTCTCACCATCAAACCTAATCCCTTTGTGTTCCGTGTCCAAGTGATTTATGAGGACAGTGAAGAACACAAGGGCCTAAGATCACGCTGTGTGGAACCCCACTGGTGACCAGTCACCAGCTTGATGCAACACTCTTTACTGTAACTTCTTGTGCACCCATCAGCCAGTTCAACTTCAACTCTGTAATGACTGAGGAAAAGAGGAAAATGCTAATATAGATGTAGACTTGAACCCTTCTCTACTCTGCAACAATTTAAACCAGGATTCCAGTCAAGATCTTCTAGTGCATCAAATTTAACCAACTACTACACCCACTTTTCTGGTGCCCAAATAAATTCACAAATGAGAAAACAAGTTGAAGGCCATGACAGTTTATTAGGGAAAACTGTACCTGTCTGATAATGTTGTATGAATACATATCACAGCCTAATTTCCTCCCAGACACGAACATGTCATTAATACTAACCTCCTAGAATACTTCAACTCAACCAAGACCAATTTCTGAACAGGTCTTAATACCTCCATGTAGAATCAGTTTGATTGTAGTCTGATCTAATTACAGTATCTGGCTTAAGCAAACATTAGCCATGGAACTCAGCTCAAACCTAGCTCATCACTCTGTCACATAATTAAATGACATGAGAAAGCAAGAGTACTGCTGGGAAGAGCTGTTAGGGGAAGTGGTGAGTTCTGAATGTAGAATGAGACACCATGAGGAAGGTAAAGAGCAAGTCAGCCCTATGACTGTGGTCCATATTTTATGGTCAATCTTGTTTGCAGCCTGTTTCAACAGGCTGGAAATGGAGCCTCTCCTCACTGATTGTCCTTTCTTTTACAAATACTTACTTTCCCCTCTTCATTATTCTGTATTTTACTGCTTTATGTATGTACTAGAAGCACCGCTAAACACAGCTTGTGCAAAACAGCCATCTCCAAACATTTGGGGATGAATCTTAGAACAAAAACTACATTCTTACACGTGATTCCTCTGAAACAGAGGTGTGGGGTTAAACTACAGAAACTCACATGATCATGTGAAAGAACTGCACATTTCTGCTGCATAGGTGAGGAATGATTTGTACTTAACTGTAAATGTTGCTCAACTTCCTTTTCCAGGCTTTCATTTGTTTAAGCTATTTTTGATTAATTGAGTTAAACAAAAAATAAACATTTTGCTTCCTCACAAAGTTTTGTTATTTTTGTTTAGGAGAAAAAAGATAGGATAAACAAAACCCCTCTTTCACACTGACCTATAAGAAAACCAATAGGTAAGAAATACAGACTTCAGACTTAATTCAAGGGAAATAAGCCATAAATCTCTTTAAAAGATAGTGTTTACATATATATAAATGCACCCTGCTTGTCAAAAATATTTATACAAAACTTAAGACAATTGTTAATTCTTGAGTGTTACAAACATAAAAATGCCACCTGTTTCCCAAGTCAGTTCAACCAAGACTTCAGATCATTTATACTACTGAAAATCCCCAAAAACTTTTAACTTAGTAAACTAATGAATCACAGTGGAGTTTCAACTCAGACAACTGGCAATGCAGATACAAGTCTGAAGTTAAACTGAATCAGCAACTGAACAAAGAGAAAATAATTTGAAACTTAAAAAAATTGTTGCAGCCACTTAGCTTGCATTAATATCCCCTTGATATATGCAATTTTTATTAGGCTAACTATTCAAATTTCTACTTACAGTAATGCTGTATACCAAAAAAAACCTCAAAAAACACCCCTCACTGTATTATTTATTTCAGAAAGGGAATAAAGCGGTGTATTTTTGTACATGTGCTTAACATCCTAGTACATGTAACAAGTAAGTCTCCATTTCCAGGGAAAGTGTGAATAAACTTAACTTTTCCCTTTTGAGCCAACATTTGTCACAAGAAAGTAATTGCTATGCAAACTGGATAGCAGCTGATTTTTTTCCAGTCAATGTGAGGTTTCATCATCAGTTCCTATCATAGGCATCAACCCTTCATTTTAGTCATAAAAATGTGACTTACTAGAAAAGGAAAAATAGAGTCTAAAGGCACAGAATCACATAGCTGCTCTAGTAGGAGTCTGTAAACAGAGAATTGTTTGAATTTAGGAAATCCAAATCTAGGAAAGTAAAAAGGCATCTGAAGCAGGCTTTTATCTAGCCAACTTCTTTAAATACCCAAAGGGCCTTGAGGTCTACGAAGTATGTACTAAGATACCATATTTCAAAAAGCAATAAGGCAAATAGTATATTCATTATTTCAAAGAAGTTACAATGGTGTAGGCATACACAGTATAACTTAGTTACAATGCATGGTACTGTATCTACTACATAGCCCTATAACTGTTTCCTTTCTACATAACCGGATATTAAACTCGGGTTCCAGGTGAACACAAACCCATCCTTGTACCGCCATCTACCACTGGCAATAGCTCTTCAGCAGCATTTGCTCTGCCGCCTGGGTCACGTTCTGTTCTTGCTGAGCAAAGTCCACAAACCAGAGACTAAACACTGTCATACTTGTGAAGAGCTTCTTCTAGCTTTTGTGTCACTTTCTGAAAAAAGAGTATTTGCTGTTGCAAGAAATGCTGCATCTGTAATTTAAAGTCCCTCACATGAATTTTGTGGAAATGATTAATTTCTGCTAGGGTTGCAAAAGAAATAATGTTACAACGTTCTTGAATGCCCTCAGCTTTCTGGAGCTCCATCTTCCCCTCTTCCACGTGACGCTTACTCTCCTTTACCTTGGTAAGGGCTCCTGTGTAAAGAACAAAATGAAACATGAAACATGTGACGAATATGTAGACTCAACTACTGAACTTTAACAAGTAATTTAATAAGAACAAGGATTTATATAAGGCTTATTCTCAGTGTATTTATGGGTGCACATATACATACGTGTGAATGAAAAGGACAAAACAAAAAGCTTTTTAATGTAAGAAAAATCACAGACCAGTGGATCCTGTGTAAAATATGAAACTCAACTTTTTAAGGCTCGAGCATGCAGAAGTTACTAAAGCATCCCATTTCACAACCTTAAAAATCAGATGGTGTCCTTCAGAGAATAAGTAATGATTATACCAGTAGAACAGTAAGCGAAAGCATGAGAAAATTAGTCAGATCAATTTAAGCCTACATAAATAACAGAAAAAATAACCTTGTTAAGAACTGGACTATGTGAAATATCCCTTTTCCCAATCCTTGTGAAATGTCAAAAGCGTATCTCAATACACTTGTCAATGTATGTTTTTGCTTTTACACTAGACACTCCAAAACTAATTTTTTAGAGAATTACTAGGGAATCTAAAGGTTTATCTTGAAGTCACAGATGCCCAGGTAGACCTTATGCTTACGCAGTGTAGTAAAAGGTAGTAGAGTTACAGAACCGACAATCCTCCCTCTCCAATAGCTAATTAAGGCACACACATCCTACAAAAGCAAAGTATCATCCAAAACAGACCTACGCAAAGCAGATCCAAAAAAATGATAGAATACCAAGATACATCTTAAGAGATTTGTATTATTGGACTCAATTTCCCACAGAGCAACTTCTTTGCCTTGAATACTACATACTTATTTAATTCCAATAACTAAACCGAATCAGACTACTACAGCTTTTATCATCTCACTAGTTTCTTGTTCCTTTAAATATTTGTAATGTTGTGACTCTCCTTTCAGGTTACATTCCTTACATGAGACTACAGTGTGCTGCCTGAAGGCCAAGGGCAGTGGCTGTCTCTGGGGGCTGCAAGGCAGAGGCAGTGTTCCACACCTTCCTGGCTCCCATGGCATGACAGTGGGATGGCTAAGCGCTTGGCACTGGCTGCTTCTGCTGACTGACCTAATCATCTCCAGCCTGGCCCCAAAAACACCACTGAAAAAGCTTTTCCACAGGCAGTGGTGCCAGCAGTGACACTGTGCCAGAAGATCTGTATATTGTCCTCTAAGGAGTAAGCAATCTGTGAGGTAGGGTATGATCTGAAAAACACATAATCCCTTCTCCTGCGAAAAGAACACTTCTTTTGATAAATTTAGGCTTAGCAAAAATTTTTCTGCGTTCTGTGGGCACGACAGGAATCCATGCACAGCTGTGAAAAACTAAAATTTTGGACTTACTGGAAGCCAGATGTAGCTAGTTAAATAAACATGACAACTCTTCAGTTGTGATGTGGGAAACAGCCTTAGATGTTATTTCTAAAATGACCAAAGTGGATAAGAAATACTGAAATTCACGGCATCAGCAGCTGAAAGCCTAATTAAGCTCTGGACCATGTATAATCTTCAGATTATTTTACATCAATAAAAAACATACATTACCAAACACAACTGCCCTCCAAACTAGATAGAGAAGAGAAGAGAAGAGAAGAGAAGAGAAGAGAAGAGAAGAGAAGAGAAGAGAAGAGAAGAGAAGAGAAGAGAAGAGAAGAGAAGGATTTATAATTGGTGAAAGAATCCAGTGAGAAAAGTATGGTACAATCATTAACACTGCTCTACTAATGCACATGGATCATACTGGTCCAGTAGTGGAATTTCCTTTAAAATCTGGACAGACTATAACCAGATGTCAGCAATATATGACAAAACTCATACATATCCTTAAGTATAAAGCTATACTTTTATATTGCTTGGGTTTTTTTTAATGCCTTCAAATTATTAGTAATATAATTAATCTTAAAATTACTACCTAGAGGGGAAATTTTATCTTATTTTAGGACAAAGAATTCTCCCTAAACACAGAGAAAAACCCTCCAAACCCACATGCTTTATTCTAAAAAGAAATTAATTATTTGTTTTAAAAAATTATTTTTAAGCTGTTCAACATCTACTGAAGTTTGCAAGACTTAGTGTAGCAAATCCAAGAAAAAACGTTATCAGTTTTCATGGCTTTGAAAGCAGCTTAAGTAACAAAAAACTCCCAAATTTTCTCCAAACACCTTTCCATAATCCACCCTTCTTATATTTTAATCTATGTGAGTAAAACTCTGAGCTGGAACAGAGATTTACTGATGTGGAAAGTTCAATGATTCATCCTATGGTGAACAGGAGAAGGACAGGGAATTGGGGACTGGAGAGCAGCCCCTTGTGTACATCCCTCTTGAAGAGAAGGGTCTTGAAATGCCTCACTAGGTGATGGTAACCCCTAATGACTCCCAGCTCACAGCTCAGGACCTGCTGTACCCCAGGCTGTACACCATCAACTCCTCCAACTCCATCCTCACTAATGGATCCACCACACTCAGTGCCTAATCCAGCACCTCCACAGCTCCTGCTGCCACCCTTGTGGGATGCTGGGGTGAGCAGGGCCCACCAGTCTAGAAGTACATCTGCAGAGATTTCTCCTGGTTTCTGATTTTAATTATGTGAATATCTAGTATTAGTTTGGACAATCAAAAAAAGCAAGATGTATTAAAAAAAAAAGAAGGGCTGTTGGTGTCCTGAGCTGCTTACCAGCTAGCTCTTTTACCAGCATAAAAGGAAGGCTTGGTGGGTTTGAACCTCAGGCTGGAGCATGGTCTGAGGC
>VXBB01017099.1:195184-205696 GCA_013399915.1 Illadopsis cleaveri
ATACAAGCAGATGATGGTAGATTTCCCAGGACTGGGCTTTTCTGGTGACAATGAACTCCTCTCTCAGCAAGGAGCAGCCTGGTCGTGTTCTATCCCCGATGCCGAGAGCAAGAGAGCGAAGCTGCCTCCAGCTCTGTCCTTTACCTGCCCCAAAACTCGCGTTATCTGCTGCTCCGAGAGAAACTCCCAGAGACAAAAGAAGTGTAGCCAGGTGCTAGGACTCCTCTCCTTTGTGCCCTTTGTTCTGCTTGAGCACCCGTAAGTACCCAGTAGTTACTTTCCTAGCAACTTACGGAAAAATTGTGTAAGTAAAAAAAAAAAAAAAAAAAAAACAAATCTAACCCCCAACAGAGCGTAAAATGATCACACTACTGAAAAAATATTTAAGTCTCCACACTGTCCATGCGCATTTCAGTTCCAGAGCACCCCAGGGGAATCTACGAGCCTTGATGTGTAGCAGCTCCAGTACAAATGTTTTGCTGGGCCATGGCACACCACACTGCTACGTGAGCAGATGCCATAGCTTGCCTTTGGAGGAGTTGATAATAGAAAACGAGAGCAACAGAGTCAAGTAAACGAAAGAAACATCATAGAATTACCATTTTAATACAGCTACCGTCCCACATAACGCTATTAGCGAAATTTTTAAAAACTCCAACAAAACATAATGCTAGGTAACCACATGGAAAAAAAAGTGTAAAATGAGATGAATATTTTCCATTCAAATCTTGAATGCAGAGACATCAAAACTGTTATCTTTTGATGTATTGTGCACTAACAGCCATCTAAACAAACAAATGACCTTATTTTAGACACTAAAGCATGTTTAAACTGTGTTTGTGAATAGTTTTGACTTTACAAGCACCTACAATGATATCTGAAAGGAGGCCCACCAGGAATCATTTGACTGTAAAATTCATTTAAACTATGTGTACAGCTGTCTGTTATCACAAATATATTATTCTGCACCACAGCCTGAGAAGCAAATGCTAACTAATGCCAGATTTGTCCAGCTCTAAGGCACTCTGTACTTTTTGGCACTCACAAGTACCATTTAAAAGAGTTTTTCTTTGGTGTGGTTTCAGCTGGCAGTGCAGACTAGGGGGACAGAGAAGAGTGAAACATAAACTAGGCTGGTCACCAGAAACACAGTACATTTGCCCATTAGAAAGTTAGTCATGTTTTTCAGGACCACACTTGAAAATTTAAGCAATTGCAATTTGCAGAAGTTCCAAGATGAAACCTTTCAGTCATTTTTAGTACTTCTCAATAGTTTACATCTAACTGGGACATCAAACAAGCTCTTTAATACAGAACTCTGCTTTTCCAGAATTGGTCTATTACAGTCTGGTTGTCACAGGTTTTGAACACTAATTTTTCCCAATTAGGATGCTAGGAACAAACATTTTATGTTAGAAAGATGCTACAGGTTTTAACAGCTTTTGTAAAATGCCTTATTCATACTGCTGACTTCAAGACAACAGAAATTATGCTGTCCATGGATAAACGAAATTAATTTTCAGTAGAAATGTTTAACAACAAAGGAGCAGAAATGCCTCCTCCTCCTCTCCAAAATGGATGTAAGCACTACTACATTAAATGCTGACTTCTTTCAAAATTTTTGTAAGATTAATGAGATTCGTTTTTGTAAGATTCATGTCCATCCACATTATGGGATGTGGATGGACAAGGGAAGGCAGGTGACACTGTGTATCAATATCCATACACTGTTACTGAGAGAATTAAGTAAAAATGCAAATTCCACTGACTCTTGCATCACTACTTTATTGGGGCACAATGAAACACCTACTTTTGGATGTTGTTTTCTGTTAAGGCTAAAAGGGAAGCAAAGAACAAATAACACTTATGGTTTGCTTGTCTATTATCACCTGCTTAGCTCCATTACTGTCCTAAGACCAGCAAATAAAACATGTGTAGATAGTTTAACATACATTCGCATGAAAAGAGTCAAGATGCAAACGAAATGCAGATACTGGTTTCCTTTATCCTAGTACCCTTTAATTGCCCTCTCTTAGATTTCTGAACACTACAGTTTCTCTGTATGACCAAAAAGAGGAATTGTATTGTAGAATTGAATTGCATGTAGGCATAAAAGAGGTAGCTTAGTTCATTATGATTACAAAAGTTGTCCACACACGATGTGTACCTGCTTAAAACAAAGGCTGGAAACATCACAGTTCTTCCTGCTCTGCTACAATAACAACCCAAAGTCACTGGCAAGAACTGAACAGATTGTTTAAATGCTGGTGGGTTGTTAGGGTTTTTTTCCATTTTATTTAAGTCCTCACGGCTTCCATGAAAGATACAAACAAGAGTATACAAGAAAGCATGTGCCATTTGTTTACTCTAGTTTGCTGACAAGGCTCATGTTTGGGGACTCAGCCAAATGTAATTTCCGATTTTTTCAATTAAAATTTTCAGATTCTGTGCTATTTGAACCAGGCAATTTAAAATACGTAAGGTGCCAACTGGATAAGTTTATACAGTCTGCACTTACTGACTTGGCATTTTAACTGTTCAAACAAAGTCTAACAATGATGTAATAGAAACGTGGCAAAGGCTGAAACATGTCCTTGTTTCAAAGGTGACTTGGAAATTAAAAGTCGGTCACCTTGTTTGTTTTTTATAATGTACTAAGAAAGAATTAGAAGAGCTCAGGGAGCTTCTTTCCATTTTCAGTCTACCAATTCTTGTCTTCTGTGTTTGGATGGACGCCCTATCAGCCAGACTAGGAGCACCCAGAGGTTCAGGAAAACCATTCCACCATATAGATTCTTTATGTGTCTCTCAAAAGGCATTACTTTGTTTTTGAAATAGAATGACTTCCTCTTTCTACAATCTAATTTTTTATTCTTCAATGTCTACACTGATCTGCTGCTCCCTAGCTGCTCACAGGGCCTTCCCAGTAGACAAGGCCTTACTGCTTGTGGTGAGCCCATAGCATGGAGAATTTTCTGTGAGCTGACTAAAAATCTGATGAAATTTTATATTTATTTGTATATGCACTGCCTGTAGTCAAACCTAGAGGTATGAGCTCCAATCAAAACTTCTCCTCTTAAGACTAAGACTTTCTGGTGTGTGGTAATGCATGCAGTCTCTTCCATGGAAGGAACAGCCATAGTCTTCCTCTGATAACCAGCACGTTTTGAAAAAATCCAACCCACTGGTGTTTTATTAGCCATGAAATGTCTCTGTTACTGAAGGTATATGATACCAGATTAACTTCAAAAGGTAACAGGAAAAAGACCCATCACAACAGCATGAATCTCGCTCTCCTAGAAAGCCACAGAGATTGTGGGGGAGTGGAAAAAAAAAAAGAATCATACATTTAGAAGACCCATGCACCTTTCAGACAGTCAGGGCATAGAAGTCCTTTTTTTTCTCTTTCTGTTTAATTTTCTTCAAGTAAGCCATTGCTCAATTTTAGTTGTTTACTCCTGTCCTCCTGACTTCACACAAACTAAGGCAGCTGTAATTTTATACAGTTTCTAAATGTGAAGATTCTTTCACATTTTAGCTCCATTTCCTTAAGGTTACCTTCAAATATTGCGAGACAATATTGGGTAACGCAGCAGCAAGCAGACAGTGTTACATCATCACTGTAACAGCTATGGGGAGGCTGACATGGCAAAAAAGAGAAGTCATCCTGGAGCAGTACATCCTTTCTCACCAAAGCCCTTACAAACATGAAGTGCTCATCTCTTTTTACTGCTGCAAGGGTCATCTGGCTAGAATTACATGCCTAGCTCTTACCCAGCAGCTACCTGAGTTGAAGCCCATGCAAAGTGTATGCATCTGAGAGACAGAGGAGAAAAAAAAACCCTAAAAGATGGATGAAAAGAATAACAGTGATGAGAAAAATCATGTCTGCACAACAAATTGAAGAGCTTAGGAAGTAGGCATGAGAGAAAAGCACTGCTTTTATACTGTGATATAAAGTTTTAGGTGCCAATATTAACCAGTCTGATTTATTCATTAATTCAAATATCACTTCTTCCCCCTGGGGGGAGGAGGGAGAAGGAAACTGAAAATGTTAGTGTGTTCCAGGTTTCAGTGCTGTTTGGGTTTTCTGGTGCTTTAAAATTTGATGCATTTCCGTCTGGATAGATTTTTCACCCAGAGTTTTGTAAGATATTCTAAAAACACAGCAAGTGCATTCTGTAAAGCCTATGTCTAGAATTAAGTTTGCTCCAGGTAAATAAGACCATTTGCCTTATTTTACTTTTCACAAACAGTGACCAAAAAACAGTAAGTCATTCAGGTATTTAAAAAAAAAAAATCTCTTAAATCCTGGCAAGCAAAGGAAATGGAATTGCCTGTATCTCGGGAAACATTTAGACCGCTTTTTCAGATCTCTTTTGTAAAAACCATAACCAGAAGTTTGTCTAACATTAACACTGTAACGTTAAGAGAGAAGAAATCTGGAGAGCAGAGATGAAACAGCATGTTAGTCAGTACTTCTTCCACTGTCATGAATCACAAGAGGCCAATTATAGTAATTCCGAAAACAAACTTGAAAGAAAGAAATCCAAAATTCCCCCAGCTTCTCTACTCCCACTAAGCAAATATGAAGACAAGAGAGTCAGACAAGAATGAGGTAGGATACTAGCATATGCTGTCTCCAATTGCCACAAGTGCATGAATTTTCTGAACCTGAACTTGCATGGGCCTGCAGTGAGCATTTGTGTTGAAGATTACAGAAGTAGGAAGATTGCATCAAGTTGAGCAAAGCTTTAGCAATTAATGCGTAGAAGTTAGTTCACCAAGAATGCCTCAGGAATTTCCCCAAGCAGACCTTAAATACATAAAGGAGAAGGTATTGTCTATTACAAATGGGAAGCTGCTTTGCTTCTCAAAATTAAAAAAAATTAATCAGTATTTCTTTGAAGATACATCAGTTCTGCAATCGAAAATTACAAAATACACTTTAGTTTTTTGAGCCTCTGGAACTTAATATCCCTCTTCTGCAAATGTTTTGCTGGAGGCTAATGAAAACTGTGTACAAGTGTATCTGTCTAATATGTACTTTCCATTCCAAAACCCCACATATATCCCCAAGAATATTTTCATGCAAGTGCATTAGAAGCATTTACCTACATTGGGGGCTAAATTCATGAAAGTGTTGGGGCATTTATAAGCTATAAGACGCCACTCTGCCATCGTTTACCCTATCCAGGCACCAGCTTTCCTTAAATCACTTAGTTTTCCAAACAAAACCTATAGAACAACAAGTTGTTGTAAGAGACATATGCCTTGGTTGATATGTTCTATGCCAGCCTCAGTGGGACTCTCAAACCACATATTTCCAGATTCTTTGCTGTAGGGCTTAATCAAATGAATCATCAGACCTGGACTAGGGTGCATATGAAATCAAGGAAGGTCTCAAAGTATTGACCTGTTGATCCTCGACTGGCATGTGGTATAGAAATGCTCAAATACTTCCTCTGTCTCTCCTGTAGCAGGAACTTTAACTCCTCCTTCCCTGCAGAAAATGCCTTAAATACTAAGAACTCAAGATGAAAGAAAAGGAATCTTGTAAAAGAAAAGAGAAAAAGGAATCTTGTAAACTTTCCTATTGAAGCTATTGCCATTTCATAAAGTATCAATTAACAATATAATTAAGATAACAGTTTGAAAATATTTCCATACTCTGTTGGTACATGTGTTTTACACAAATTACACAAATCAGATCACATAGGATGTCCTCAGCACAGAAGGCAGAAAGACCTGAATTCCAAAACAATTAAAAGCACAACAGTAAACACACTTTCCTGGTAAGATGCACACAAAGCAACAGCAAGGTTAAAATGGCTTTGGTTCCTAATTCTAGAGAAAAAGACAAAGCCCACACAGAGGGAAACTTTTAACTCTGTGGCTCTTTTTGCATAAGTTGCAGAAAGTTTTTTAACAAAACCTTACCATGCAGAGTTCTCAGTTGATAGCAAAAATGCACTTAGAAATAACATTCAGTAGCTCTTCAGCTAACTGCAATACAGCAAAAGCATAAAAGGACAAGACAGTTAAAATTACAGAATCACAGAATAAGCCAAGCTGGAAGAGACCCATAGGTATCACTGAGTTTGACCTACACAGGACATCCCAAGAGTCACACCAGGTGCCTGAGGGTATTGTCCAAACGCTTCTTGAAATCTACCCAGCTTGGTGCTTGGACCACTTCCCTCAGGAGCCTGGTTCCAGAGCCCAAAAACTGTCTGAGTGAAGAACCTTTTCCTAATACCCAACCTAAACCTCCCAACACAACTTCAGGCCATTCCCCTGGCTTCTGTCACCAGTCACACAGAGCAGAGATCAGTGTCTGCCCCCCCTCTTCCCCTCACATGGAAGCTGTAACTGCAATGAGGTCTCCCCTCAGTCTCCTCTTCTCCAGGCTGAACAGACCAAGTGATCTCAGCTGTTCCTCATCAGGCTTCCCCTCCAGAACCTCCAACATCCTCACGGCCCTCCTCTGGACTCTCTCTAGTAGTTGAATGTCTTATCCTGTGGCACCCAGAACCTGCCCCCAGCCCTGGAGGTGAGGCCCCCCAGCCCAGAGCAGAGGGGACAATCCCCTCCCNACTGAAATACAAAAAGATCACATCAACTGGGTTCCTTTGATCAGCTGTGTGGATCACCCTGTCATAAAAAGAAGACTCAATAAGCAGGACTTTCCTCTCATGAAGCTGTGCTGGATGTGACCAAGGACTTCATTGTCTTTCAGGTGTTTTTCAACACCTCTCAGAATAATCTTCTCCACAACTTCACCAAGCACTGAAGTGAGACTGACAGGCCTGTGGAAAGAGTCCTCCTTCCTGCCCTTCTTGAGAACTGGGACAACATTTGCCAGCTGCCAGTCAGCGGGACCTCTCAGGATTTCCAAGACTGCTCAAAAATCATTGAGAATAGTTTTGTAATGACATCACCAAGCTCTTTGAGGATTCTTGGATGAATCCTATCAGGCCCCACAAATTTGCAGGGACCCAGCCTGAGCTGGGAGGGTTGACTGGGATTTGATCATTCTCACACTCATGGTCCTCCAGCTCTATGCACAGACACAGGCATGTTTTGGTACAGTTGCCTTTGTTCTTCCATCCTTCTCATATCCAAGGGAATATGATCTTGGGTTTTATCTGAAGTAAACAATATATTTGCATTGTAGCAAATATGTAGGAAAAAAAAGAGCACCACTCCTAATTTCAGGGTTCATAATTTTAAAGGCACAGCCATTTAATCAATGTATCAGTCAGGCTGCTGCTTCTGCCATTTATAAGAGCACTTTAGTGTCACTTCACTGCTTAAAGAGGTTGTACACTAGAAAATAAAGCCCTTGAAGAAAGACATATCAGCTCTATTTTTCAGATGATTTCTTATCACAAACACAGTTTCATAGCTGTTGACTATACAAACTGATATTTGTATAGTCTATAGCGACAATATTATTTCTCAAAACTGGCAACCATCCCAGACAGTAATTTTAAAACAAAGCCTTTATGTTGCAGGAACACCAAACAGTTATATTTTCATCTGAAGTTTACAGACTGGAATTGAAAACCTGTACCTTTCAAAGAGTACCTCTTAGGAGTAATGAACCAGCAATACATGGAGTGCAAAACATGACTCTCAGTTTTCCTCTAATTTGCTGTCTTGTAACAGAAACAACAAACACATAACCCACACAGCTCAGTTCCTGTCATGACCACGAACACTCAAGAGACCAAACTCTCAAGCCCCTGCCATATTCCTGTGACTAGCATGTGCCATGGATGATACTGTGAACACAGTGCCAGCTCAAAGGTGCCAGAGCATTAATAGCTGCATGCAGGAGTGTTGGACATTTCTCCAAACTGCTCCAGGACAGTGCTCTAGCCCAAAATCAACTCTACATACTTTATGCTCATGCACTGCTCTATTTATTTACATGAACCTTCAGCAGTTCAGCAAGGTAAACTTAACCAGTAAGTGTAAATTCAAATAGAGCCACAGAAGAAATAAGGATGGTTTCAGCACTTATCTTATTATTCCCAATCCTCTCTTCAAAGGCTTGACTCCAAAAATACTTCAGTGAAGACCTCCATGTAACACTAAAGCTCAAGTATGTATTATTTAAATAGTATATACAGTCTGCTGGATTTTTCCCTCTAATAAAAAATATCTGTCCCTTTATTTTTTCCAGAAGCATACAGATAATCCTATTAGATGACAACTCACTTTAACGTGCTCTGCTCCCAAATGTGAGGCATTGCCAAGGCCACTCATCTCTCCAAATCTAAAATACTTGGAAGCTGTTATCAAAACACAATTGCTAGCAAAGCAACTCCTCCAATGTTAATTTAATCTTCACACTTCCCTTTCTTCTTCAACATAAAATTAAGATTTTTTAAGTTTCCACTCACAATTTTTAATATTTGACAGCAGAATGGAAATCTGACTTTGATCCATACAATTTTCATGAAAAACTGATTTTCTTAATTAACAACAAATCATGCACTTCATAGCAACTCTCTTTCCTCAGATGTTCCCAGCAATGCATACCTCTGGACACTTGCCTTTTTGCTCTCTTGAAAAAACTTTTCCAACTCTCTTTTTACGAAACTTAATGTACTTTTCCAGATGCAAAACCCCTGGAAATGTCATGTAAGGACAAAAAGACTGATTTGCCCTGAGTGACAATTCACTTGGGATGCAGAACACTACTTATTAGTCTCCAAAATAATTTTCTACAAAGCTTATGCATTTTCTTGGGTAACTTATGGATACCCATTTCTGCAGAACAGATGTGACGTTTTCTTGGTCTCTTTTACAGCTCATATCCCCACACACTCCTGAACTTTGAGTAGAAAACTAGAGTTAAGGAAAATAATAGAAAAAAGAATTAATGATGGACTTACCTACTTGCAGTGGTAAAGAATGTATGACCATCAATAATTTAACAGCAGCACATCTCCACATATACAGCAATACAAAATTCCGTTTATCTGAACAAGTGTCATTAGTTATATAGCAGATATATTTTTTTTCATTTTTGAGTTTCTTTCTGACAGATCACAAAGTACCTTACAATCAGCAATCTGAACCTGGAAAGAGTGTTTCAGCTAGAAAGATGCTGAAAGGATAACAGGTGAGCAACATCTGTTCATGACAATAAAGGTTGAACAACTCCAACTAAGAACATTGTAGCTGACCATTACACTTTCAAAGACACCACAAGATGCTTGGCTGCACAAAGATGTCCCAGCAGCCTTGAACATTTAATCAGACTGATGCTGCAAAACACACACCTCCACATGCACCTTGAACACGGTGGACGACCAGAGAAGTACCTGCATCCTCATATTACTTCATATTCATTACCTAACAGACAACAGATTTAAGATACCTCACAGACCTCAGATTAATAGATGTTTTCATACCTCTTGATTTCCAGGGTTTATAAACAAGCCCAATAATCTTTAATGTAAAGGCAGTTTAGCAACCACTTAGACGTGGTTGCTTTCAGAGATATGCAGCCAAACGCAGCAACTCCTGACCAGCAAAACTCCCAACTATGTTTAGGCCTTTGGCACAAAACAAAAGTTGTCACTGATGTGGTTTTCGTATTTCTGGTGAGAGTTTACGTGAGTAAACACAGGAAGACTGAACACAAGGCCAGCAAGCCAGACACAGGGCAAATTTAGCCCCTGGTTCCCATATTGGTTGCATATCACTGATACCTAAAACTTAAAAAACAAACCTAACCTCCAACAAAAACACATAAGGGTCCTACCTTTCTGCACGTGGATGATGTCTGGAAAGTTGGCCAAATGCCCCTGATATAGCGCTAACAAATCCATCACAGGATCTAGGTCCTGCCGGGGCTGGTCTGCAAAGAGGTCCCCAATGGCATCATAGGCTTCTGCAGTGAAGGCTATGGCTTGGTTGAGGCCAGCTGAAAAGGCCTGCTGGTCCAGCTCAAATGCCTGACTGAGGCACTTGAAGGAGTGCCCCACCTTCTGGTATTCCTTCTTGAAACCAGTGACTTGTTTTCGGGCAAACTCATTGGCTGTGTGATTAAGTTGCAGGGCACTCTCATCCATCTTCTTGGTGAAGGCTTTGAAGCCATCCACCTGGCTTTCCACCTCCTGCAAGTCCAGGCTGGCCCCAGGGCCTGTAGGGACACTGATAGTCAGAAAAAAATTGGCACCAACCATCTCATCCTTCTCAGCCTTGCGCTTGCCCTGCTTCCAGGCCTTCTCATCTGTGCTGGGACAGGTGAGGAAGTGCTGGAAGGCATCACACTGAGCCAGCACGGGGTGGCTGCACATGTGGTCCATCCACCAGGCCAGGCCTTTGCGACGTTTGGAGATGAAGTCCTCCTCAAAGCGGCCAGTGGCCTGCTTCTCTGGCAAGTGGGGCACGGAGATGACAGGGAACTTCTCAGCCAGGCGCCCGTAGAGCCAGTCAAAGTGCTTGTAGCGGCGGTGCACCTGCTGCCCGGTGTGGCTGGGCACCAGCTTG